>WSFP011487120.1:0-15340 GCA_009831015.1 Picea engelmannii
AAAAATATATATTATATATATATATATATATATATATATATATATATATATATATATATATATATATATATATATATATATATATATATATTATGATCTCATCAAAATGTGGTATGTGCACATAAGTGTCTTATTATTAAACCTAAGCTATATCACATATGCCATTCCAAGTCATATGTCACCCATCCTACATACTAGCTACACATTTAATTTCTATGACAAGTCAAGCCATACATATCTAATTCACAAGCTAAGTTGACATGTCAAGTCATGAGTCAACTATGAATCAAGCCACGAATCAAGCCACAAATTAAGCCATGTGCTAAGCTTATGATACAGGTGCCATAAATTGGTTTCATTAACTAATATTTGTAGAGAATATTGAGTTATTTGTGATGATCAACAGGATTTAAGGTATTCACTGCCAAACTGCTAGAATCAAATCATCAAAATTACTTTCACCGAGCTGATTAGCTTGAAATCAGGGGCAACATAGCATGAGTTTGCAAGTGCGGAAGACTTTGCATGACAAATCCTCTTTTATATATGAGCTCGATCTCCACTGTTGCGCTCAACCTGTTGGGCAGATATCCTCACTACCATGTCTTCTAGTTGCTGCTTGTTTTGATTCAGTTGGTGATTTTGATATCTATGAATACTTTTCTAGGGAGAAGTAATAAGTTTGACAGAGAAGAAGCCCGAGGGGCTAAGTTTTCATTCTTTGACTTACTCTGTACATGAGGAAGGTGCCAACGCTTATTAATTCTTTTGTACTCCTGTAAAACCCTACTCCATTCTTATATCTTCAGGTCCTACTGTTACTACGATGTTATCTGTAGTTGCAACACCTCTTGCTCCTTGTCTCTAACTAACTATTATGCAGGGTTTTTATTAGAGAAAGAGGTTTTGTCAAAACATCTACAAAGGAGAATTCATCTATGTGGGGCAACAACATTCCTCATTCATTATTTTGATCAATGAATCTCCTTGTGTAGGGTCGTGAAGCACCAAGCAACAAAAATATCATTGATCGGCTTGCTTTGAATGCTAGGAATTTAGTTCACGGTGAAGTGTTAATCATATATCAAGAACTGTATATTGGGAAGAGAACACTCATAATTGGGTGAAGTTCTTCTTGTAAGATGATTGAGTTGGGCATGTAGAAGTTAGACCACAATGTCTAAGATGAAACTACCTTGCAACAACTGTAGAGAACCTTGGAGAGCAGCCTTGAAGATCAGGAAGTTGGGAGAAACACATTTTTGCAAATGTTGAAGACTGTTTCAAAACAAAACTTTCGGTGGCTTAGGTAGGCTTTCACAACTGTCCTAAGCCACTGAAAGCAGAGCATTCAGTGGCTTATAGGTTCAAATTTTGGCTCTTTAGCCACCAAAAGTGAAAAGAAGGGAAAATAGGCACTCTTTTTGCACATATACGAGTTTTATCATTCTAAACTACATGGGGATGATTTCTGAATGAAGATTATAATTAAGAGCATCATATTTAGTGACCTATTCCAGTTTTGAAGGTGTCAGCAAGGGGAAAATGATGTTGCTTCTTGTCTATTTTTGGCAAAAGAATGAACTGTCCTCAAAGTGGAATTTTCGACCTTATCTATCAACCTTGGAAGGCTTGCTACAGTTGTCGAAGATCATGAGAACTATCAAGATAGAGGTTGACCTATTAAATATGATCTTTTCCTATTTTCATGAAAATGTTTTGACTTTCCATTTTTAGCATATTTGATCTAGTTTTCTAGGATCTAGAAATCTTTTGTAAAGGCTATAAAGACAAGAACTTCAAATGAACTAAGGGTTCGATTTTGAGTTCTAAACTATACTGTATTTGTGATCAAGACCGTTTCTATAATATATTTAGCCTGCAAGCTTCTTTCATTGTTATTGTCAGATCTTCTTTGCTTTCTCTATTCTATGCTTATGATTTGAATTCTATTCTTTATGTATGTTTACATAATCCATTGGTGACTGTCATCTTACCATCTGATTAGTGAGAAAAGGATCATAAGTAATATTCCTAGTTCCTTGACCCATCATATGTATTGTTTTATATATCTATGTTCTAGTTGAGGTGATTAGTTTCTTATCCATTTGATACACTACCTATATGATAATATCTCTCGAAGGCCCTGCACTGTTTGAATATGCCTAGACAGTCTTGAATATACAATCCAGTAATCTAGATATTCATCTTGATCCAACATTACCCATCATTGAGTGAACCATTGCAATAATAATTAAGTTACCAGGCATCTTTGAGATACAACCTAGAAGATTTTCCTGGAGTGATAACAAATTGGCGCCATTGCCAGGGAGAGAATATTGAAGCTTAGCTTACTTGGGACATGACATAGATCCATCTTTGATGATTGACAAAGCCTGGACATTTACTTGGTTGTAATTATCTATCCGACGACTCCATTGGAACGAAGTGGCTCCGAAGAGAGATCATACTAGAGAAAATCCAGAAAGGCCTCTAGCAACACCTGTTGTAGATCTAGAGAAGATCATTAGAAGAGGAAGAGCATTGCAAAGACAAACTTCTAGAGAAACAAGGACATCTATATCATATTTACAAAGCCTTCTATTTCCCTGATCCATACGAGTTTAATAAGACTCCACTGGGAAGGATCCGACTGATAGAAGATGAAGGAGATAAATTTCAAATCCACATATTAGTTCATTAGTCTCCTTCATGAACTATTGTATTTATTTATCGGCTCTTTCATGTTGTTTCCTTTGCTTGTAAAGAGGATCATTTTCTGTTTTGTATAATCAGAAAAACATCATCCTTCTTGTATATATCCAACCTTAAAAGAGGAAATCCTACAACCCTATATTGTAGATGTTGATTTAGCACCTATACCTCATCCCGTTCATAAATATGATCATTGTATTCAAATATACCTTGAATCTGATCAACCATGTAACCTTACATAGGTCAGAATTGACTCCAAACCTGCCTAGAGCTCAACACCTTTTTACATTACTGCTGAACCTTGTCATGAACTCGCTAACTCTCATAATCAACCCACTGCTTTTCAAGTTAAAATCAAGATGAAGATGTTCAAGCCTTTGAGGCTGCCCTATCTTCTTCATCCTTATCCTTTTGACTGCTTTGAATATATTCCCCAGTTTTCTAGAGAGAATCAAGTTTCAGCTAAGAGCCACTTGGAATCCTTTGAGGATTTTGTTGAGTGATTTGAGATTGTTCATGAAGATGTGATCATGAGATTTTTCTCCAATTATTTGATCATAGATGTTGTTGCATCATTTAAGGGTCTGAGAGTTGATTCTATTGGCTCCTGGATTGAGTTCTCTAATTCTTTTGTGAAGTACTAGGGTGAGTACAAATCACTAGATTCATACCTTGCTGATTTTCATGCTCTGAAGAGAGAGAAGGGTGAAGCTTTGCCCGTCTTCAATCGAAGGTTTTATAGAAGCTATCATGACATGCCTTTGGAGATGTGACCTTCAAAGAAAACTGCCATGATATATTATGTTATGGGTCTTCATTCAGAACTTACCCTTTTTCTGCTAGAAAGGAAGCCTTCATCCTTAAGGAGCTTGCTTGAAGATGCTCAAAAGGTAGAGGAGAACATCCGTGCATCCAAGTGGATCCGAATGTAGGTTGACTCTGAAAATCTGCAAGCACATGAACAAGTAAACTATCAATATGGTTCATATTTTGAGCATGAATATAACGAGTTTGAAGGAGATTTGGAACAACAACAAGCATATAAGTTTATTTCAGATTCAGGTCAGAATTATTCAATACTTGCTGAGTGCTCTAGAAACAGGTATGAGTCAGAATGTTCTGATCAGTTTGCTAACCAGGATGAGCCTATGGTAATAGAATATTGCATAGGCAATTATATTTTTTTAACTCATCCTTATTCATATAATTTTAACACTGCTTTATCATAACCTTCTGAGCACTTTTCCAAAGAGAAAGTTGTGATGATTGATGATCAAGATCTGAGCTCAAGGGAACAAGAAGGTGGTCAGTCTTCTAGAAGAGGAACAACCATGGCCAAGCAAGAGGATGCCATAGATGTGCAGATGTTTCCCAAAGATCAGTATGTTTCTGATTTTCCTTTCAAGGATCTGGTGGCATCATTCATGAAGTTATACTTTTCAGAGAGCTTGAAAGTTTAAGATTTCTTTAGTTCTCCCATGTTTTCATGTGAGTATGATTTCTGGAAAGAATTCTTATCACTGTGGTTACATTTCAAACTTCATATGTTGATCAATGAAAAAGATGAGTTTTCTTCAGTATTAAAGTTGCTTGGATGGCTGTTATGGAAGTCAGCCTTTACCTAACCAAATTGTACATCTAGTTAGAGTAGGGTAGTGCAGTAAATAAGCTCTTTTTCGAGCATTTCTTTCTTCCCATTTGCAATAGAAATAACAATTTTCTTGTGTGAATAAAGGCAGGTTTTGAAGGTGTACAGAGATAAGTTGCACAGGTTTGGAGAAATTTCAGAGATCAATTTCACAAGTCAAATGACTCCATAGCCCAATGGTAAAGGCTACAATCAAGTTACAGGTTTGCAGAAGATCAGTTGCATAGGCCAAATGACTCCATATCCCAATGGTAAAGGTGAATGGAACTACCAGGTTCTTGGAGCCTCATAGGGAGGTCTCCATCCCAGTTGGAGCCAGATGTTAGTGACCAAAATAAAATGGACTTTTGAGAGCGTTTTTCATCTCTCTCTGTTTCACTTATTTCTCTTTTTCAGCCTTTTGGCCAATGTGTTAACCTCCACTTCTTCATCAAGCTCTCGAGTGATCACTTTTTCCAAGCATCCTTTGTTTTTTCCCTCTTGAACTACAATATATAAAATATCAACAATGGTCATATTTGTTAGCCCTAATCTATGTTTATTGATTTTCAAATACAAAAATACATTATATATATAAATATTTTATGATCTCATCCAAATGTGGTATGTGCGCATAAGTGTCTTATTATTAAACCTAAGTTATATCACATATTCCATTCCAAGTCATATGTCACCCATCCTACATATTAGCTACACATTTAATTTCTATGACAAGTCAAGCCATGCGTGTTTAATTCACAAGATAAGTTGACATGTCAAGTCATGAGTCAACTATGAATCAAGCCACAAATCAAGCCACAAATTAAACCATATGCTAAGCTTATGATACAGGTTCCATAAATTGGTTTCATTAACTAATATTTGTAGAGAAGGTTGATTTATTTGCATTGATCAACAGGATTTGAGGTATTCACCACCAAACTACTAGAATCAAATCATCAAAATTACTTTCACCGAGCTGATTAGCTTGAAATCAAGGGCAACAGAGCATGAGTTTGCAGGTGCCGAAGAATTTGCATGACAACTCCTCTGTTAGATATGAGCTCGATCTCCACTACTGCGCTCAACCTGTTGGGCAGATATCCTCACTACCACATCTTCTAGTTGTTGCTCATTTTGATTCAGTTGGTGATGCTGATATCTATGAATACTTTTTTGGGGAGAAGTAATAAGTTTGACAGAGAAGAAGCTCAAGGGGATAAGTTTTCATTCTTTGACTTACTCTGTACATGAGGAAGGTGACAATGCTTATTCAATCTTTTGTACTCCTGTAAAAACCTACTCCATTCTTATATCTTCAGGTCCTACTGTTACTGCAATGTTATCTGCAGTTGCAACACCTCTTGCTCCTTGTCTCTAACTAACTATTATGCAGGGTTTTTATTAGAGAAATAGGTTCTGTCAAAAACTCTGCAAAGGAGAATTCATCTATGTGGGGCAATAACATTCCTCATTCATTATTTTGAGCAATGAATCTCCTTGTGTAGGGTTGTGAAGCACCAAGAAACAAAAATATCATTGATCGACTTGATTTGATTGCTAGGCATTTAGTTCATGGTGAAGTGTTAAGCATATATCAAGAACTATATATTGGGAAGAGAACACTCATAATTGGGTGAAGTTATTCCTGTAAGATGATTGAGTTGGGCTTGTAGAAGTTAGACCACAATGTCTAAGCTGAAACTACCTTGTAGCAGCTACAGAGAACCTTGGAGAGCATCCTTGAAGACCAGGAAGATGGGAGAAACACATTTTTTCTAATGTTGAAGACTGCTTCAAAAACAAACTTTCGGTGGCCTAGGCATGCTTTCACAACTGTCCTAATCCACCGAAAGCAGAGCTTTCAGTGACTTATTGGTTCGAATTTTGGCTCTTTAGCCACTGAAAGTGCAAAGAAGGGAAGAGAGGCACTCTTTATGCATAGATCCGAGTTTTGTCATTCTAAACTGCATGAGAATGATTTATGAATGAAGATTACAATTAAGAGCATCAGATTTAGTGCTCTGTCCTAGTTTTGAAGGTGCCAACAAGGGGAAAATGATGAAGCTTCTTGTCTATTTTTGGAAAAATAATGACCTATCCTCAAAGTGGCATTTTCAACCTTATCCATCAACCTTGGAAGGCTTACTGCAACTGTCAAATATCATGAGGACTATCAAGATAGAGATTGACCTATTAAATAGGATCTTTTCCTATTTTCATGAAACTGTTTTGACTTTCCATTTTTAGCATATTTGATCCAGTTTTCTAGGATCTAGAAATCTTTTGTAAAGGCTATAAAGCCAAGAACTTCAAATGAACAAAGGGTTCGATTTTGATTTCTAAACTATACTGTATTTTTTCTTGAGACCCTTTCTATAATATATTCAGCCTACAAGCTTCTTTCATTGTTATTGTCAGATCTTCTTTTCTTTCTCAGTTCTATGCTTATGAGTTGAATTTTGTTCTTTATCTATATTTACATAATCCATTGGTGATTTTCATCTTACCATCTGATTAGTGAGCAAAGGATCATAAGTAATATTTCTATTTCCTTGACTCATCATATGTATTGTTTTATATATCTATGTTCTGGTTGAGGTGATTAGTTTCTTACCCATTTTATACACTACCTATCTGATAGTATCTATCAAAGGCCCTACACTGTTTGAATATGCCTAGATAGTCTTGAATATACAATCTAGTAAGCTAGATATTCATCTTGATCCAACATTACCCATCATTGAGTGAACCATTGCAAGAATAGTTAAGTTACCAGGCATCTTTGAGATACAACCTAGAAGAGTTTCCTGGAGTGATAGCACAATCCATATGTGCTCAGGATCTACCTTCTAGTGGTTAAAATGTCTCTGAAGGAACCATCTTTGATAACAATTGTTGAACTTATGCTAATACTGAGAGGGGCAGAGGTGAATCAATACAATTTTTTTTTAAATTTATTTAACTATTCATCAATCATTCATTAGCTGAGAAACAATAATCATATATAAAATCAAATCATAATGCATAACTTTTAAGATGGAAACCCAATCGGGAGAAAACCATGAAACTTATCATTATGAATTCATGTAGGCATCAACCTACTATTACAAATATTGTAGTCACCAACCTACTGGAGACACCAATCTCCTTAACTTAGCACCAAGTCAACAAAATTTAGGCACCAACCTACTTGAGACACTAATCTTCTCAACTGAGAACCTAACCAACAACACATGTAGGAACCAACCTACTGTTACAATATTTGCAGGAACCAACCTACTGGAGACACCAATCCCCTCACCTGAGCACAAACTCAAAAATATATTTGTAGAAACCAATCCAAGATCTTCATACACAAATTACTTTTGACTTCACCTGCATGCTTCATTCCACAAACAATCCTTCAAACCCTAGTCATGTGCATCCTTTATGCCCTAGCAAGCCTCATAGAACCATTCCATAATATAATACATGACGAAAACAACACAACCTCAAAATAGTGCACACAACAACATCACAGTGATGGCAACATCACAACATCAAAATAGCACATACGACAACATCACAGTGACGACAACATTATAACCTCATAATAAGACACATGGTAGAATCATAATGATGACAACATCACAACCTTAGAATAACACAAACAACAACATCATAGTGATGACAACATCATAGTCCTATAGCACACCTTGAGAACAAGAAAGACCGCAAGAAAATCCCTTAGACTTCTCTTGCACACCTTTAAATCCCAAAAAGACACCTCAACACCTTTAGCACACCTCAAATCACTTATGCACACCTATAACTTTATCTCTTGGTTGGTTTCTCCATCTCTACAAATGTGCACATATATAATACATATATAGTAATTATGTCCCCACTTTCAGAGCCGAGGTCTGCAAAGACTGGCTGAGCCGACCTCAATTTTCTAGTTGGTTTGTCAGACATAAAAATTCATATATCTTCATTCCTAGTGAGTTATAGGGAATTCCATATACCATTGGAAATGTCTTGGAATAATATTTCCAACCATATAACTTGTTCTCCCATTTAATCTAGGTATGTAGGGTAAAAATTCCTTCAAATACAGGGCATCCAAACTGATCATAAAAAATCGAAAAGTAATACTTTCAACAATCTCCATCTTGCAATCTTTATCTTACACATTTGTAGGATTGTAATATTCGTCTTGGAAATTTTTAGGCTCCCCCTATATTTGACATCAATGACGATAATATTTCCAACACACTCCAAACAAATTTCATATACCACCGTAAATATATGCCTCTCAAACTTGTCTAAAATTCCACCATTTTTTTCATCTTGCACCATTCCCTTAGCACTCCATATAACATCACAAAGGAACCTATGTTTTTCTATGTATCAATCTCTAGTTATTGAAAAATTAGGATATCTTAGAGTAAATCCTCCTTAATCCCTTTCCATATTTCTACTACTAGGGTTACCAATAAGAATTAAAATCCTTGGGAAGTTTTGAGACTGATTTTAAAATGCACTATCACTTCCCGTTTGGCCACTGCCATTGTTTGCACTAGGATCATTTCTATTAGTAGTACTACTAGTATTTTCACCACTTCCTCTTGATATAGGTTGAATAATAGTAGACATCAAAGTAATATTAATATAATTATTTAAAGGTATTTTATTATGTTTAGAAGGATGTTGGGGTGTGGTGGGTATTGGGTTTGGTTTTATATTGATTCATGGTATCATGTTATATTATTATTCAAACATTTAAAACACATCTATGAGCACATCATCTAATCACATAATTCCTTATGCATCTCTATCTTCAAATTCTTTTGAGATCAGTTGGAATGAAACTTCTTTCTACAACAAATATAACTAGTCTATATGTTCCTTATCATTGGTGTGTACCCCCTCTAGGTATATACTTTATACCATATCAATATACATTCACCACTATGTCCCCTCATTGGAATCTCTTCTAACATCAACCCTCTCAACAATTGGATGGGGAGATATCCCTTCTTATTTAGTTTCTTCAACTTTGACAACCTTAACTCATTACTCCCCCTATCATTGATATCTATTTGCAACTCTACATTTTGTACTATAATTTCTTGCATTTGGTTCACCAACCACCAATCAATAATCTTCACTCTCTTCAAAGAAAATTTGACACTCCCACTAGTTCTTTCTTCAAATTCCCTTTCATTGCAATGTTGATTTTCTTGTTGTTTCATCCTATTTTGTGCCATAACCAAGTTGTCCTTCAATAGTTTTAGAACCTCTTTGGTGCCCTATGTGGTCCTCCACTTCTTGGAAACTTGCAGTCCCTTTCAAGGGTGACGTGATGGATGGAGGATGGTATCCATAAATATCCATAAAGTGATGGAAATGGGGACATTTTTTATAACATATGGAAGGATGTGTTGTACCACTATTTTGCCTAGGGAAACCACTTGAAACATTGTGTCTTTTTATCATATGCAAAGTAATGAAGATATTATTCTAGTCATTTATTCACAATATCAATTTTCCCATCGAATTGAGGATGGTAAGATGAGTTATGAGCCAATTGAGTACCCAAACAAGAAAATAATTCAGTCCAAAAATTTCTAGTGAAAATTGGATCTCTGTCACTTACAATAATCTTGGGGACTCCATGTAGCTTTTGAATTGTTTCCATGAATTTTGAGGCTATTGTACTTTCTTTAAAAGGATGAGAAAGAGAGAAAAAATGGGCATACTTTTTTAGTCGATCCACTACTACCATGATGACAATATTTCCTTTAGATTTGGGTAAACCTATAATAAAATCCATCAAAACTTATTCCCAACGTTGATTTGGTATAACTAATGGTTGTAGGAGACCACACATTCAAACAATGTGTGGTCTCTCCCTTATTATTTTGGAAAACCACACATTCAAACACAAAATTTTGAACACCATATTTAAGACCTTCTTGGAAAAACTCCTTAATCCTATGGTAAGTTTTCAAGAACCTCGAATTTACTCCTCTAGGAGAAGTGTGCAATTCTAGAAGGATATTCTATATGAGTTGGGAATTATTAAATAAATATATGTGATCATGATACCATAGCAAATCATTCTTCCACACAAAATTATCTAATGAACTGGGAAATTGAGAATTTTTGTTAATTTGTAATTGATGAAGTTATGAGTACTATCAGAAGAAATCAACACTATTACCTTTTTATTTTTGATATATCCTTCTATCATAAGGGTTTGTGGAGTACTGATTCCGACCAATGCATGACAATATATCATTGGAGTAGTCTCTTCTAGATATAGATCTTGTGATGGTTCCAATTCTTGATCTTCTTCCTCTTCACAATCTATATAGAATAAATTCTTCTCACCTAATTTATGCCCCTTACTATACTTGTTGTCACAATTGAAACATAGTCCCTTTTCTCTTATTTCATCCATTTCCTATGGTGTCAACCTTGTTGGTTGAGTGAGGTTAGGATATGGAACATGATGCTCTCTATAGTTGTTGGTGGCCACCCTTCTAATATTCATATTTTTGTTTTCCACTTTTCTTGCGATACTAAAATATTTCTCTACTTGAATCATGTTCTCCTTTAAAGTGCCCATAAGTAGATATAAAAAAATTATCCTCTGAAATGTTCTTTACCTTGGGACCGATATTTTGGAATTGTTGAATGTGATTATAATTGGACCTTTTCTCCAAATATTTATCATTCAACTAAAGAATGTATTGCTCTTAATATTCCCATAATGTGCTATCAATTCATCTGTAAAAATGGAACAAGATATAATAAAATCCTTTTTTCTTTCAAAAATCCATCGATACAAAATGAATTGATCATTTTATAAATACACAAGTGCAATAGTTACCTTTTGTAAGCTTGGAACTTGGTGTATATCAAAGGATTTCTCCACCTAGAATATCCATTTTATAGGATCTT
The DNA here is from genome assembly GCA_009831015.1 of Picea engelmannii. NCBI lineage: Eukaryota > Viridiplantae > Streptophyta > Pinopsida > Pinales > Pinaceae > Picea > Picea engelmannii. Next base: position 11,294 of record WSFP011487120.1, read on the forward strand.
TACCATCGAACTTCCTCATATCGATCTTTAGAATGAAGTAGTTCCTTGGTGTCACATTGAAACCTAGATTATGTGGATCTTGGAGTGATGAATAATTATAAGATTCAATATTTGTTCTCTACAATTGTGATAAAATACTCCCCACATGTGATTGAGTCTCAACACCATTGTTCTCCTTATTTTCGTGATTTACTTGGATCTCCATATCCATTTTAGGGATCCTTTGTAACAAAATGATTTCCATGGATTTCATGGATTATTGAATTTCATCCATATTATTTTCCATTTCTTTAATTTTTCTTTGTGTGTTTATCAAATCATCACTTGTTATTGACCTAGAACTCAAATCATTAAGTTGGTCCTCCAATTTGGATAGTTTGTTATGTATCTCCTCATTTTCTTCATGATTTATAGATGGGATTTCTGGAGGTTTAATTGGTGTTGATTTTTTTTCAGAGTCGTGTGGGATAACAATAATAATACTCCTCTATTTTCGCTTTATCACAAATTTTGAATCACCAAGAACATATCTTCCAATTAAAAAAAGTTATGCCAATTGTAAGTTATGTAGCTTTCAAACCCTATTTTTGGAGAATTTCTGGATGGTTGACGTTTGCCTTGATATATCTATTAAACTTGAATCCTGATGAATCTAGAATTTTGGTCTGTAGTGCTTTGATATGATTTTTTAAACTCTTGAAAATTTCACATTCTGAAACTTGATTGATAAATTGTTATATCGAAATTATCAAAATGACGTGTTTAAGACTAATTTAAGGATTAGTAAACAAGCCCAACTTCCACAAGATATATCTCATAAATTATAATGATTGAAAAATATAAAAATTTTCCACATGTGATTTTCTATGTCTTCTCAGGATTATGAAAATTTTAGAGTTTGAAACTTCACCAAAAACGTTTTATAGAAAGAATAAAAATATGACTCGTTTGAGACTTTCATGATTCATCATAGACCCTAACTTCTACAGAATAAATATATGAAACTATAACAATTCAAAAACTAAAATTTGGACTAGACGTAATTCTCTACTCTCTTTAGTCTCTACAAAATTTCACTATTGGAATCTTTCCATAAAAAAAGTTATAGAAAAAATTCCAATATGACTTGTTTAAAACCAATTTTAGGACGAGTAAAAAACCCTAACTTCCATAGGATATATCTTCAAAATTATAATGAAACAAAACTTGAAATTTTTACCGGATGTACTATGATGTATATCCTAATTAAACTATATTTTTTTGTGTCTAAAGTGTCCCATAAAGAAAGTTATAACAAAATTTCCAACATGACTTGCTTGAAGAAACACAACCCTAGGATTGATGCTCTAAAACCAAATGTTATGAACCAACGCCTTGAGAATGCTAAAATATCCATGAATAACAGTCCACTTTGAGGGGGAAACCTCCTTTTACAATATATTCAATGCACAAGACGAGTTAATATGATCCTAAGGGTACAATGAACAATTCTATCCTACCTACTAATACAACACTAGAAATGTAATAATTCAATTTCTATATCTTAATAATGGGTTTTATACTTAACCCGATGATTTGTATAGGTATTAACATATACCTTCATAAATTCCATCCCTATTTTGACCACCCCCACAATGTTAGGATTTTAAGTTTCCATGCTAACTAGTTGTGAAGGAAACATTCCTTCCTCCACCACCAACATCTTTACCCAGGTAGGGATCTCATATTGAAACCTTCCTCTCGTTTCTCATTGAAAATATTTGTCATTCATAGAATAAGACTAACATTATTATACTACAAAATTATTTGTATATCCTTCAATTCTTGTCTTGTCCTAGAAATATAGTATTGAGCTTAATAAATGGTCTATTTACTAAAGTGTAACAAGGTTTTAAAAACTATAGTATGTGGTTTTCTTTTTTCTCCACTTATACCATATGTATATTCAAGCCTATTCATCCAATCATATGCACTTTTTTTGAATTCCACCAAACAAATATCATGCCCACCTCTAGTTCCATCTCCATATGACACTATATCCCTAAAATCCTTGATCTTCCATGTATGCAAATCAACTTTTTACTAAATAAGTTTGATTTCTCTTCAAAATAGTATTCTAACTATGATTGAGAAAACCTTCATATCAACCTATAGTTACTCCATTCTCATGACGATGTATTAGAAATGGACCAATTTGTAGTTATTTTTGGCATACCAAGGTATGCATATGTGCCCAACCAATTTTGAAGTAGTCTAGCATTGGCATTATCAATCCATAAAAGAGATAAGGTATCACTTGAAGCATGTTTATGAGACTTATGATAGGTGGAGTGGGTTGTATGAAAATAATAATCATTCTAAATCATATCTTAGTTCAGTAACATATTCAATATTTAATTATTATGTTTATCAACAACATAAAGAAAAATGATAATCATTCCTACTAAGTTAACATAACATACATCAAGATAAGAATATACCAATAAAATATATATATCATAATGAAAAATGCATTCATAATAGGGGGTATTCTATTATTCAAGTATAGAACCATAGCACCTACAATATATTGGCAACAACATATCAACTATTCAACTGACTATCTATTAGCAATAGATAGTGATAACCAATGAAAACTAAAAACAAGTAATCAAACATCACCAACACTTTCCCTAAGCCATTGAAGGATTTTCGTATAATATTATTGTGTGGGAATATTTATCTATATCAAAATCCTAACATATCTAACTTATTTTACTACATAATTACTATCCATCATAACATAAAAAAAATATAATTGATATAAGCCTCAATTATTGGGATCATTTCTTTTAATTATGGTATCATACTAGATTGACCAAATTTCTTATTTTTCTTTGTATGGTGCAACTATAGTTGTCCAAGTGTTGCACTAACATTATTTTTCACTATAAAAAAAGGGAAATAAACCATAGACATTAAGAGGACTACATCAACTTATACTTCATCAATAGAAATTAATCTATACTTACACTTCTTAGTAAATTTTAACTTTGCATCCCTATTCACCATCCCAAAAGGTATGGATGAGGGTGATCATCCATCTCTAAGACAGTCTTATTTATTGGGTCCCATAAAATTAGGTTGACCTATGAACTATAATCTAATTGAGTATATACATCATTCTTCTTGATATAAATATGGATACATAATAACTTTGACATCTCCCTTACCTCTATGTGATGGAGGTTACTCGTGTTCAACTCCTTCTGCATGATTTTACAGAAAATATTCTCATCCACATATTAGTTTCTTTCTATATTTTTTTTTCCATTTCTACACCTAAGATATTATTCTTCTTGGGTTACTCTTACTTGTGGTTCCTAGGATTTAGATTTATATGTACATTCCAACACTTTTATTTGGTGTGACCATTATTGCTACAATGGTGATAGTAGTTTTGAAGGTCCTTGCACATGTTTAATGATGTTAATATTCTTATTTTTTCCTTTCACATCCTTTTCACTCTTATCAGAGGCTATCTGCTAGTCAAACTACTTTGAAACACTTGAATGCCCCTTTCTCTTTTTAGATTCATTGTACTAGTCATATACGTAGACCTCATCTCTAGTATTGGGCCATTATATTTCCTCATTATGTGAGTATGAATACCACCCATATACTTGATTACCATGTGTGGTTTCTTTGAAGAGGTCCCCAACTAAATGGATTTCTTCCAAAACTTTATAGTGTACTCTTGTACACTTTATCCTTACCTCTATTAGTAGTAGTGAGACTAAACCACTAGTCGTATTTATACTTGATAGTGTAAAAATAGGATTTGAAAAGGTTTTTGAATACCTCCCACTTAGTTACCAGTGGGTCTCACTCAATCCCAAGGGTCTCAATGTATCTTTCCCACAAATTATATGTATGTAATTCTAATTTGATTCTAGAAAAATATATTTTCTACTCCTCTCATACACTATTCACACTAAAATAGACTTCTAATTGCTAATGATTCGAAATCGGATTCAGAAGCCTGACAGGGCTTGAAAAATGCTCAAA
>ML882411.1:700-15340 GCA_009831015.1 Picea engelmannii
CTTATACATTGGTGATATTGGTCCATTTGTACTTATTTTTCATTTGTTTTATATGCTCATAGTTTTTATTTGTTTTAGTTTAATTCTTGTTTATTACTTTGTAGTTTCTCTTTCTAACCTTTCCTTTTACAACTGTCATGCCTAGCAGAGCCCAACTGGGAATGTAAGCACTCTTAATTTTCTCACCTAGTGACGAATTGAGTGCGAACACCGTCTTGTATAAATAAGAGGCTAGTGCCTCACTTCAAACACACAACTCACTTGCTCATTCTCTTATGAGGCAAGCTGCAATTACCAGTTGGAGAGAGGGAGAAGAGTGGTGCATCTCTTGGAGAGGACTATCTGTATTGGTTTGAGTTATCTCTTGAACATTGTATAAGCTATTTATGATAAGGAAGTTTTTGCTGGGTTTTCTTCCCCTAGAGGGTTTCCCAGGATAAATGCTGTTCTCTTGTGAATGTGTATTTCTCAGTGATCTTGTTCTTATGATGCTCTTATCTATTGAAATGCAAAGAACTATAATAATGGCATAAACATTAACACAAACATTGTAGGGGGTGTTATCCTTGACAAATATATGGGGAGATTTGTTTTGTATGTAGGTTGAAAAATTAAGTTCTTCGGCCCATAATATCTGTGGAAGTGACTTTTCATGTAGCATGCAGTATGCCATCTCTTTTATAGATCGATTTTTCTGCTCAACAACTCTGTTTTGCTGTGGAGTATAGGGAACTGTGTGCTGCAAATGAATCCATGCCTCATGAAAAATATTGTGGATCTCATTATTGACATACTCTCCCCTATTATCAGTTTGAAGGATTTTGATTTTATTTCTTGACCATGTCTCAACAGATGCTTTGAAATATTTGAGGTATTGAAAGACCTATGAATTTTTCCTGAGAAAGAAAATTCACATGAAGCGTGAGAAATCATCAACAAAAATGAGCACATACCTTTCTTTGTTGATCAATGGATGTGGAAAAGGGCCCATGAGGTCACTATGGATCAGATCTAAAGGAGAAGAATCCCTCTGTGTCTTTCCTTTGTCGAATTTCTCTTGAGGGTGTTTTCCAAGAACACATCCCTCACAAATTCCTTTGAAGAAATGGATGTATGGTAGACCATCAACCAATCCCTGATTGCTAAGATGTTGCATATATATGAAATTTAAATGCCTGAACATTTCATGCCATATACTACTACTTTCATTAGCATGGGTAAGCAGTAAAGCAAAATCCGGTTCAATAAATTCAGAAAATCTTTAAAGCCTAGATTGATGATTGATGATTCATTGATAGCAACCATGGAATTGGTTTGCATGTCATAGATATCCACTGCATTAGGTGTGAATATGAATTTCTTTCCTATGCCAAAATTTTTCATATGATACATGAAGAGAAGATTGATAGAAAGTTTGGGAGTGTGCAACACATTCTCGAAGCTTCTGTTGGTGAGTTCAATCCTTCGTTTGTCAATGATCTCGACTAGAGAGTTGTCCCCCATTAGAATGGGAGGACCTTTGCATACATCTAATGAAGAATGAACTGATTTTGTGGCATCCATGTGGTGTGATTCTCCTGAATCTACAATCCAAGCATCGAGAGAGGAGTTGATGGCAATCAAGGCATGGCTAGAATTTCCTTTCTTGGTATTATGATCTTCTGGCTTCTTATTCTTGGCACCCTCGGGGATGCAATATCCAAGGTTGTTTTTCTGAAGTATTTGGGTCATTAGATATAATTTTTTCTACATACATGCATATTTTGGATGGAATACTTTGTGGAAGTATGTGCATTTCTCCCCTTTTCTTCCCTTTCCACCTTTGGATCTGGAGGCATCGTTGAAGGGTTTTGAGTACCCTTCCTTCTTCGGATTTGTATGATATTTCCTTTTGTATTTATATTTAGATTTATGATATTTATGACTACTTCCATCTTGCACACTATGTGGATGCACCTTTAGGCCTTTTATTTTTCCCATGTTGATGTGCTCGGTCTTCTCTTGTGTCAGAGATTCGATAAATTCCTCAAGAGAAGGCATCTTCTAGGTGGCTCCAGAGGTGAATCTAACTGAATGGAATGTGGATACAAACACTTAGAATTCAGAACCAAGTTTGGAGATAATGGTGATAACCATTTGTTTCTCCTCCTTAGATTTATCAACCCCGCAAGCCTCTAGTTGTGACAATAAATCCTTATATTTTGTAAATAAATATTGGAGATTGTCGAAGATTTTTGGATCCAATGTGAGAAATTATACCTCGAGCATGTGTCCCCTCATCTCATCCCATTTTCCAAAAATCCATTCCATGGTGGTCCAAGCTTCATTGAGGGTTTTACAGGAAGATATGTGAAAAAGGAGATCGAGAGAAATGTGACTGCAAATTGTTCTGAATGCTTTATCCATTCGATTTAGATACTTGGATTTTTCTATGGCTGATGTTGGTTCTATATTTGTGTTCATGTTTAACCTATACAATCCTCTGATTTGAAGATGCATGATCATCTTATCCTTCCATGCAAAGAGGTTGTAAGGTGTAAGGATGAATTCTTTTGGGAATTCCATTTTTCCACTGTCTTCAATCTTCGGTACCTGCAAAAATAATTTGGTGTGGATTTTCCCTAGCAGTCCATCGACTATGATACCATGTAAATGTGTTGAAACTGCATAGAATAGATCTAGTTGGGAATTGACATACAAAGTTGCATAGAAAATAGAACAAAAGAGAAGCATGAGAGAAAGAATGGAAGAATTATCATTAACCAAATGAATAATTGATAATTTACACAGGAAATACTTGGTATAACTCAACCAATGCACACTGGAGGAGAAGACAGTGTTCCATAATGGTGGTATAAAGTGATCTGGACACACACCAACAATTATGGGTGTAAACTACCACCTAGTCTAGTATCTTGGGAAGTTACGGGAGTGAACTTCCACCTAACTGAGTTAACTAGTCTATCAGTATCAGTTTAGTGACTGAAACATAGTGAAGTGAGGAGGATATAAGGGAATCATGAGTAATGCACTAGTCTGGTGATGATCCCAAGGACAATGCACATTAGTTGGCGATGATCCCAATGTTACATGGTGACAATACCAATGTAGCATCTAGACTCCACTCAACTGATCAAACTGAAGTGAAAAATGAAGAGAATATTCTCCCTAGAGGAATATTCTTCCTAAAATATAGGAGACTGAATAATGACTAATAAACACAGGAAAAACCTTAGGAAAAATAAATCCTAGGTGTGTGTGAAGTAACTCCAATAGTTGTCGAGTGTTCCTAAAGCCAATCATTGAATTCATATAAGAGTATGGGTGTGAGAAGTCACATCCCATAGTTATTGGGATCAACATGGGACTAAGTACAATCAGTTTGGGGAAGAGTGTAAGTCAAGCAAGAAAGCCAAAGGAGAGAAAATTTGTATGGGAAGAAAGAGCAATTTTTAGGGAGTCATGTTTTGCATGAATACTAACCAGAGAAAATAGAAGAAGGGCATTGGAGTTGGAGAAAGCATGGAGGGTAAATTCTAGAGAGTATTTGGAGTAGAATAATGAAGATCCATATTTTCATGCCCAGAGAGTGAAATCCTATGTGAGTTGCATTATAACAACAAGTGATTGCTATTGTTTTCCTGGTAGTTTTCCTAGTAGTAAGCTCCCTTGATTTTCCCAGTAGTGATTCCTGGTTACTTTGCGAGAGAGACCCTGATAGAAAAATGGGAGGCCCAATGGAATGAGAGAAGTGAAGGGGTAAATTCCTCAGGTTGGGAAGGTCTAGAGGAATATAGCTGGTGGAAAAGCAAGATAGCTATAGGAGAATACCAGTGGGTTGTGGGAGTTTTTGAGTTGTGAGTGGACAGTGATATACCACCCTCTTTTGTGGATTTCTATCCCAAAATCAGGGGTGAATTGTTGTTGATATTTGAAATAAAAAGTCTATGGCTGGGTGGAACATCAGTCCTAAGCAACTGGTTGCACAATAGATTTAAAAGATAAGTGTTTTCTCTGTTTTATGTTATATTTATGAGATTAATGGTTTTGCATTCATTCAATGTTTAATAAGTATTTATATGTTGTTGTGTTGAGTTATTGAAACTATATTCATGTTGATTTTATCATGTTGTATATGTATTTAATTAATGCAGAAAATGGTTAATTTCGTGTGTAATTCGTAGCTAGTAAGCTACACAAAATTAGTTAGCAGGAAATTTTAATTTATGTGTAATTCCACATAGTAATGTTTCTCAGTTAAGCTCGAGGAACATCAAAAATTGGTATCATAGCTTCTGGTTCTTCATTTGACCCATATGGGCCAAGAACCATCGTGAATTTGGTAAAATTTGTTGTTATGATTTTGTTTTGTGACAGATTTCTCAGAAAAATTAAAGTTAATTTACCATCAGAACCTTCAATTAGATGAAAAATGGGATCAATATATAAGCCACGAGATTAAAAACCATACTGGGAAGTCGAAATATATGTTTTCATGGTGGCTGTGAAGTGAGAAGATCGATGACCAAGATTTGTTTTTTCATTTGGTGAAGTTAGAGAATCGATGATTGAGATTCATTTTCGAGGGTGCGAAAAATGGAGTGAATCAACGACCAAGATTCATTCTTGAAGTTTTAAAAGTAGAGTAAATCAACGATCAAGATTCATTTTTGGAGGTTGGAAAATTAGAGCAGATCAACGACCAAAATTCATCTTGATTTTAGTTGAAAATTGCAAAGTATTGGATTTCGACGAAATTCATGGGAAAAATTGGTTTGCCAAGAATCGTTGATGGTCGATGTTTGGATAGAAAAGTTTGAAAAAATGTTTCATTCACCAAATAAAAATCATTGATGGTCGATCGTTGGACCAACGGGTTTTTCTAAGTGTTCTTTTTGACCAAAGGAAATTGTCGATGGTCAGGTTGATGAAATTGGCGAGGTGTTTGGTTCATCCAAGAAAAGTTGTCAATCATCGATGAAGGGAAATAGGGTGATGAAATGTCATTCCATGTCATCATCCACATGTCATGCTACATCATCCAGGTTTCCATGTCATCATCAACGTGTCATACCATATCATCCCAGTTTCCATGTTATCCAAGAAAAGGCCAATGGATGATGGCCGATGGTCGAGTCACGAAATTGGAAAAGTGTTTTCTTATGCCAATAGGAAGGATCGTTGGTTGATGGTCAGGTAGGATATTTTAGTGATGTATTTCATGTTGGACAACTGGGAGGGGGGGGGTGAATTAGTTGTTACTGTGCTTAAACAATTATGATTATTTTAAACTCTTTGTAGAGCACTCAATGACAATCACAATAATGTAGGGAGGTAAGCAATAGAACATTCGACATCGGTCACACATATGAAATATACAGAGACAAATATTTCTCGAGGAAACCCATAAAGGGTAGAAACCTCTTCTTCTTGGTATGATAAGTAATCTTTACATTCTGGACATTATCATACATATGAGCTCCAACTCATTATGAGGCTACAACCTCTGTTTTGCAAGCTGCAACTTGCTGAGAGCACCAACTCTCTGTTTTCTCTAGCACCTACTAGAAGGAAGCACCAAATCCCTCATTTCTCTAGTACCCACTAGAAGGAAGCAACAACTCCCTGGTTTCTCTAGCACCCACTAGAAGGAAGCACCAACTCCCTGGTTTCTCTAGCACCCACTAGAAGGAAGCAACAACTCCCTAATTGTTCCAACACTAACTGGATGAAAGCACCAACTTCCAGTCACACAGGCACCAACCTATAAAACAGATAACAAAAATTCTCCCTTGCACCACCCTACCACCCTGGTTTCTCTGGCTGCAACCAGATGGAATCTACAAATCCCTGTGTTCAAGCACCCACTTGAACCTCTGAGGAAAACAATCCTCCCTAACACCTCCCAACCACCCTGAAATATAAATCTTTGCTACTGAAAATTTATTACAGTGATACAATATTTATCAATGGCTTACTGGTCTCATCATTGTTCTGCTACACTGCTCTGCTCTACTTGCATCAGTGTCTTCCTGCACACTTTCCTTATGCTTTATGTTCTTCTGCCTTTTATGCTCCATGTGCCATGTCCCTTCTATGCACCATTCCTCTTCTATGCATTTCAGCTGCTGCACTCTGCCTCCTTCTACACACCTGAATCACTCTCAATAGCACCCAATCTCTTCTTTGTTCTATGTTTTTATTCTCTCTGTGCATCTTCTGCATCCTCTATTCACAATGCTTCTGCATGCCCTCCCCATGTTGAGTGCTCTGCCTGATCATCATTACAACTCTTCAGCTTCTTTGGCGGTTAAACCCATGCGTCCATCATCAATGGGTGTTATGCAGAGATTCCTTAGCCTCTCCATCAGTTGAGACTCTTCGTCTTCTCTGTCACAGTCGAGCTCATTCCCTCTGTTGCAGTTCCAGGCTCCAACGGTCTTACATCTGTCTATAGCCTCTATGAACAGTCTTCATGCCACTAGAATATGCCTCGAGACTTTTCATCTTCTCTGGCGATCACCCTGAAGTCTCTTCGAGTCCTTTGGCAAAAACCATTAGTCATTTCTAGTAGTTACACTGTGAACCTCCAAGAAAACGCATGAGAAACTGAATCACCAACCGTCCAAGAGTTATGATTCAGTTTTTCTAACTGAATTGTAACTGATCGATTAACCGTGAAGAGAAATAGTATCCCTTCGATCATATTTCCAAGTATCCAACACCATTGGATTACAAGCACAGGGTCTCGCGTTGATTTCACCATTTTGCATTTCGACATTTCGGCATTCTTGTGGTGAAGAGTCTCGACTCTTCATGTTACAATCACCGAAAAGGAGCTTAACTTGGTGCTAGCTCCTCCCTCTCGTATGACCACTGACAGTGACCACAACCTACATCAAAAGGTGTTTTCACATTTCAGAATTTCGACATTTCGACATTCCTGTGAAGAAGTGTCTCGACACTCCAAGTCACAATCCCCGAAATGGAGCCATATCAACGGTCCACCATACTTCATAATCTGATCCCTTCTTTTCTTAATCGAACGAATGATGGGATTTCGATGTTTTTCCCTTCGAGTCATTGTGAATCCAACATTATAAAATTCATGATCACAAAATCTCCAAAGTGATCAGATGGTTCACATAACCCACTGAGATGGACGGTTGATGGGATTTCAGAGTTTTGCCTTTCGGGTTTTCGAGACTCACAATAGTCCCTTTCGACATTTCAAAATTCGAGACTTCATGATGGTGGAGTTTCTTCTTGCTATGTAAAACCCTGAAATAGAAAGTTTCGATGTGACGTAAACCTGCTGACGTCACACGTGGATTGACACGTGTTGAATAACTGCCACGTGTCACTCTAATTCGTGACTTACATGTGCCTGAAATGTTGAATCGACTTGACACTTGTCATTGCCTGATTGTGCCACATGTCCTTAGCTGACTTGGTTTGCTGACGTGATTTGTTGATGTGCCTGTTTCGGGATTTCGGGGTTCGCTACTTCAAAGGTTAAAGTTCCTTTGATCTTTGATTTCCCGGTCTGTGAAACTCCGAAATTGACTCTTTGTTGATGTGCCTATTTAAGGATTTCGGGGTTTGCTACTTCAAAGGTTAAATTTCCTTTGATCTTTGATTTCCTGGTCTGCGAAACTCCGAAATGGAGTCTTTGTTGATGTGCCTGTTTCGGGATTTCGACGTTTCACATTTCGCAACTTTGGGACTCCTGTGATGAAGAGTCTTGACTCTTGACTCCTCCAACTCCTGGTATCCGAAACCCGAAACTTTGTGGTTTCACATTTCACGATTTCATCATTCTTTTCATGAGTTTCCTTGACACCTCCAACTCCTAGTATCCGAAACTCCAAAATTGAGATTAAGTCGTGGTTTCACATTTCGCGATTTTCTACTGTGAGTTGCTTCCTTGACTCCTAGAGTTTACGCTTCTGAACGAGATCCAACGATCACTTGTTGAACTTGCCATTTCCATGCCATTATCCCTGCGCTGCTTGTCGTGATCTTTTCCATCAATGAAAAACACATTGCCTATAAAACATGCCAACAATATCCCCCTTTGGCATTGATGGCAACAAAGGCACCCAGACTCTTTTCTCCCCCTTTGACATCAATGTCAAAGAACACATGCTCCCCCTGAGCTGTTGCAGTATTTTTAGGAGGTATCATATCTTAAACCAACACAAACTCTCCCTGACAGGATGGACTCTCTTATTTGAGGCCTGCAGAATATTTGTATCTAAACCAGAGTCTTCTCCTTCTGATTCTTGGACCTGTTCATCTTCAGCTTCTGCTGTATCCTCTGTAGAATACTCAAAATTTCTCACCTCTCTTACTGGGAATCCTTCATCAACCTTTTCTTGTAATAATTGGATGACTCCCCCTGTCACTGTTCTCTCTCTGCTTTTGACCACTTTCCCCCTTTGTTCCTAAAAGGTTAGCTTTCCCTGACAAGGTCTTTCCTCTTGTTATCTCTATAAGATGTCATGTAGATCATTTTGTAAAACAAAATGTTGTTGCTGAGGATGATGTTGTCCTACTGAAACACTACGTAATTGTAGCTCGTACTTTTCAAACAACCCTTGGATCTTCCCATTGATTCTCATCAATTTCTATTACTGCAAATTCATTTTTCTTCCATGATTCTTACAACCCAAGGCTTTTATGACCATATACATCACAAGAGAAAAAAACTACAAACATTCTCACATCTTCTTTTCCTTTTTACAAATGGAGGACTTGTATCATGTTTCTTAGGAGCATTGATTTCTACCTTGTTGAGTCCAATACCGGATTTTTCATTTGGTGATCTCTGACTATCCAAGATTTTATCCAGGGTCATGGAACTGTTCAAGAACTTGATTTGGGTGTTTGACTTCTCAACCTTCAAAACTTCTTCTTCCATCTTATGACATGATTCTTCTCCTACTTCTTTCATGGGATAAATGCTAACTGGACATTCTTTTATTGTATCTGAATATTCTTCTTTACTTGTAGGGGAGAATTCAACATCAACATTGTTGTTTGTCCTTATGATTTTATCCACCACTTGTCCTGAGTTTACAGACTTTATCTTACAGTATTTGGAAATGACCACCTCTTTACATCCTCTGTCACACATTTGACCTACATTGAGAAAATTATGTTTCATCCCATCTATAGGAAGATCATCCTGAGAATATCCTTTTCCATTACTTAAACTCACCATCCCTTTATCCTTGTTTTTACCTGGTCCATCATTTTCAAGGATCACATTTCCTATTTTGATTTTGCTTATAAGCAGAAGCCTATCCTTTTCTCCAGTCATGTGCTTGGAACATATACTATCTATATTCCAGGGGTTCTTTTGTCTTTGAGCTGACAACACTAATCCACACTTATCACTTTATTTCTTCTTCCAAACCTTGACATTTTCAGCAGAGGAATTCAAATCTGATTTATAGTTCTTTAAGTGACAATCAACAACTTTATGTCCATAGTTATGATAGATGTAGCATTCTGGTTCATTGATTAAAGAGTCAAAACGATTGTTATGCTTAACCTGTGTCCTTTTCCCAGCCATCAAGTGATTTGCAATCTGTGGAGGTTTTTTACTTGGGTGTCTCATTTGTTGTTCTGGTAGATATCTATACCTTGAATGTCTTGCTTGTTCATATCTAAATTTTAAAGAACAGTTTACAACTTTGTGACCAAAGTTAGAACAGAAAAAACAATATCCATAGAAAAATCCTTGGTACCTGGAAAATGGTTGTCTTCTTTAAGTAGGTCGATTTCTTCCATGCTGATGTTTTCTTTGAGCAGGGAGTGCATTATTTCTTTGTTCTATAGATTCATTCATGGCACCTTTTTCTTTACTCCTCCTGGGCGGTCGATTGTCTTCCTTTGTTTTTGCAGGTTTGTTGTTGTCATTGGTTCTAGATTTGACAAACTTGATGGGTTCTTTGTTTCTTGGCTGACCACTACACTATCCCTTTTCATAACCCAAACCATTTTTCAGCTTTGGATTCAGAATGGTGGCTAATCCTTCTGAGGCTTTGATACTTGACAGATTTTGATGATACAAGGCTTGAAACTTCTCCAACTCTTTCCTTGTTTTCACTACTTCTTCTTCCAGGGCTTCAGATCTTTCCTTGTTTTCTGATAATTGTTGTTTCAGAATGTCCTCTATTTTCTTTGCCTCTTCTAATTCCAGTTTTAGCAGGGCAAAGTCTTCATCAAGTTTTTTAGTGCCTTTCTTGAACTGTATAAACAATTGTTTTTTCTTTCTCTTCTTAAGTCTGAGTTTGTCAATCTCTTCCAAAGCGCCGATCAACTCTCTTTCCAAGTCAACCACAACTTATTCATCATTATCATCACTTCCTATTCTTTTATGATCATAATCCTCTTTGGCCATAAGCATGAATTCATTTACCTTATCTTCACAGGAAGAGTCATTATCAGTGTCTTCTAAGGAGTCATCATTGCTTACACATAAACTTTTCTTTCTATCAAATCTTTTGGATTTGTACTTCTCTTCAACTTCAGAGTTCTGGTCCTTCTTCTTGTGTGGACACTTATTTGCAAAGTCACCTATCTTACCACAATTAAAACATTTGAGGGGAAGCTTGCCTTGATATTTTCCCAATCCTTTCTTTAACCTTCTCACAAATTTTGCCTCAATATCATCTAAATCTGAATCAGTATCCTTGTCTGCTTTAAAAGATGCTTCTCTAGTAATGGGTTTATCTTTGTTGATTCTCATTTCATATGCAGTTAAAGTTCCTAGGAGTTGATTAATGGACAGAGTTTTAAGATCATTTAGTTCTTCTATTGCAGAGACTTTTGGATTAAATTTATCAAGCAAAGATCTTAAAATCTTCTGAACTAAAATTGATTCTTCAATCTTCTCACCAAGACCCTTCATGGCATTCATAAGTTCTTAAACTCTTAAAAAGTACTTGCTAATTGTTTCATCTTCATTCATCTTTAGTTGTTCAAAATTCAACCTAAATGTTTGAAGTTTGGCATCTTTTACTTTCTCATTTCCTTCATAGCTGCTAATAAGTTTATTCCACATTTCTTTGGTAGTTTGAAGATGCATCATCTTTACAAACTCAGCTTCTGCAAGTCCATTCAAGATAAAATTCATTCCCTTAGAATTAAAGATAAATTCTAACTTATCATCCTTGGAAGCTAGCACAACAAGCTTTATGTATCCAGTCTCTATTACATCCCAAACATCAACACCTAAGGACATTAGGTATGTTCTCATTCTAACCTTCGAGAAGGAAAAAATTGTTCCATCAAATAGAGGAGGTTTAGTGACTGAAGTCCCTTCATGACTTGTCATGTTTAATCTTATAGATCTACCTTTAGATAAAAGGAACCTGCTCTGATACCAAATGTTGGAAAACTGAGAGGGGGAGGGGGGTGAATCAGTTGTTACCGTGCTTAAACAATTATGCTTATTTTAAACTCTTTGCAGAGCACTTAATGAAAATCACAATAATGAAGGGAGGTAAGCAATAGAACATTCGACATCAGTCACACATATGAAATATACAGAGAAAAATATTTTTTGAGGAAACCCATAAAGGGTAAAAACCTCTTCTTCTTGGTATGATAAGTAATCTTTACATTTTGTACATTATCTTACATATGATCTCCAACTCATTGTGAGGCTACAATATTTTTTTTGCAAGCTACAAATTTTTGAGAGAACCAACTCTCTGGTTTCTCTAGCACCTACTAGAAGAAAGCACCAACTCCCTCGTTTCTCTAGTACCCACTAGAATGAAGCACCAACTCCCTGGTTTCTCTAGCACCCATTAGAAGGAAGCATCAACTCCTTGGTTTCTCTAGCACCCACTAGAAGGAAGAAACAATTCCCTAAGTGTTCCAACACCAATTGGATGGAAGCACCAACTTCCAGTCACACAGGCACCTACCTGTAAAACAGAGAACAACAGTTCTCTCTTGCACCACCCTGCCACCCTGGTTTCTCTGGTTGCAACCAGATGGAAGATACAACTCCCTGTGTTCAAGCACCCACTTGAAACTCTGAGGACAATAGTCCTCCCTAGCACCTCCCAACCACCCTGAAATATAAATCTTTGCCACTGAAAATTTATTACAGTGATACAATATTTATCAATGGCTTACCGGTCTCATCACTGTTCTGCTACACTGCTCTTCTCTACCTGCATCAGTGTCTTCCTGCACACTTTTCTTATGCTTTATGTTCTTCTACCTTTTATGCTCTGTGCGCCATGTCCCTTCTATGCACCATTCCTCTTCTGTGCATTTCAACTTCTGCACTCTGCCTCCTTATACACACCTGAATCACTCTCAACAACACCCAATCTCTTCTCTGTTATGCATTTTTATTCTCTCTGTGCATCTTCTGCATCCTCTATTCACAATGCTTCTGCATGCCCTCCCCATGTCGAGTGCTCTTCCTGATCATCATTACAACTCTTCAACTTCTCTGGCGGTTAAACCCATGTGTCCATCATCACTGTGTGTTATGCAGAGATTCTTTATCTTCTCCAGCAGTCGAGACTCTTCATCTTCTTTGTCACAATCGAGCTCATTCCCTCTGTTGTAGTTCCAGGCTCCAATGGTTTTACATCTATCAATAGCCTCTATGAACAGTCTTCATGTGACTGGAAGATGCATCGAGACTCTTCATCTTCTTCAGCGATCACCTTGAAGTCTCTTCGAGTCCTCTCACAGAAACCATCAGTCGTTTCTAGCAGTTACACTGTGAACCTCCAAGAAAATGCATGAGCAACTGAATTGCCAACCATCCAAGAGTTATGATTCAGTTCTGCTAACTGAATCGTAACTGATCGATTAACTATGAAGAGAAACAATAGCCCTTTTATCATATTTCCAAGTATCCAACACCATTGGATTACAAGCACAGGGTCTCGTGTTGATTTCACCATTTCGTATTTCGACATTTCGACATTTCAGAATTCCTGTGGTGAAGAGTCTCGAATCTTCATGTTACGATCAATGAAAATGAGATTAACTTGGTGCTAGCTTCTCCCTCTCACATGACCACTGATGGTGACCACAACCTACATCAAAAGGTGTTTTCACATTTCAACATTTAGGCATTTCGACATTCCTGTGAAGAAGTATCTCGAAACTCCAAGTCGCAATCCCCAAAATGGAGCCAGATCAAAGGTCCACAATACTTCATAATACGATCCCTTCTTTTCTTAATCGAATGGCTGACGAGATTTGGGAGTTTTTCCCTTCGAGTCATTGTGACTCCAACATTATAAAATTCATGATCACAAAATCTCTGAAGTGATCGGACGGTTCACATAACCCACTGAGATGGACGATTGACAGGATTTTGGAGTTTTTCCTTTCAGGTTTTCGAGACTCACAATAGTCCCTTTCGACATTTCAAACTTTGAGACTTCATGATGGTGGAGTTTCTGCTTGCCATGTAAAACCCCAAAATAGAAAGTTTTGATGTGACGTAAACCTGCTGATGTCACATGTGGATTGACACGTTCCAAATAACTGCCACATGTCACTCTGATTCGTGACTTACATGTGCTTGAAATGTTGAATTAGATTGACACTTGTCATTGCCTGATTGTGCCACGTTTCCTTAGCTTTCGTGGTTTGCTGATGTTTTTGGGATTTCGGGGTTCGCTACTTCAAAGTTTAAAGTTCCTTTGATCTTTGATTTCCCGGTCTGCGAAACTCCAAAATGGAGTCTTTGTTGATGTGCCTGTTTCGGGATTTCGGGGTTTGCTACTTCAAAGGTAAAATTTCCTTTGATCTTTGATTTCCCGGTCTGCGAAACTCTGAAATGGAGTCTTTGTTGATGTGCCTATTTCGGGATTTCAACGTTTCTCATTTTGCAACTTCGAGACTCCTATGATGAAGAGTCTCGAATCTTGACTCCTGCAACTCCCGGTATTCGAAACTCTGAAATGGAGATTAAGTCATGGTTTCACATTTCACGATTTTCTGCCATGAGTTGCTTCCTTGACTCCTGGAGTTTACGCTTCTGAATGGGATCCAACGATCACTTGTTGAACTTTCCATTGCCATACCATTATCCCTGCACTACTGGTCATGATATTTGCCATCAATGACAAATACGCTACCTGTAAAACATGCCAACATTTCAAAATTGGTTGTCAAAGTAAATCATTGATGGCCTATGTTCGGGTCAGAAAAATTGTTAGGGTGTTTCGTTTGTCTAAAGGAAATTGTCGATTGTGAAAGGAGCTTGGATCAATGATCCCAGTTTCTTTGACTTGGGCGATCAATAGTGGAAATTAATCCATGGGCCTATGAAAGGTTTATAGGATCAATGAATAATATTGCTCCTTATTTTGAGATTGACAACTCCAATTAAAATATTGTTACAATTATAAAACAATCATTTTTCTATGAATTTTTCCATTTTTCAAAGGTATTCAACTTGTGGAGCGATTTTGAGGGCCTAAATGACTTTTTTAGGTAGTAAAAAATACAAGAAATATGTGTATTCCCTACATATTAAATGAAAGAGCTCAGTGAGATCTTTCCAACGAGATATCCCAGACACTAAACATAGCTCATATGAGAAAGTTATAACTGAAATAGTACAAAGTATATTTTCTGACC
>ML882412.1:709-15340 GCA_009831015.1 Picea engelmannii
TTTTTACTTCAAGGTCTGACCAGAGGACACTGCCTTGGCGTGGTGACCAGAGCTGACAGTGTTACCCACTGGTATTTTCGCAGAAATGATAAGGCTGGCTCGTGATGAGACCCCCTTTCCCTTGGCCATGCAACCAAAGGTCATTGCGCTGGCGTGGTGACCAGATAGTGGCAATGTCATACTGCTAGATACCTATGAACATAATGGGCCGGCTCGTGATGAGACCTCCCATCCTCTTGGTCAGGTCTTGTTTTTTGTTATTTTTCTTAGGGTCCCTTTTGTTTCTTATCGAAAGGCCTTTTATTGCCTTATCGGGGATCCCTGGGCGAAGCATCTCTAGGTTTCATTTCCTATGGCTTTTATCTTTTACCAGCTGCTTTTACCCCCTAGGCCTTTAGCCCCTTCTTCCCACAGGACAAAGTGTAACCCTCAAAAGTCATCCTAATGGTTGGACTAGGGGAATGGGATGGATGCATGGGAGATAAGATGTAAAGTGATACAATGGTGGGAGCGGACGATGGCTCTTCAAATCCCCCCTGGTGGCTAACCAGAACCCATAAATACAAGCTTGCTAGGGCACCCTGTTAATCCCCCCAACAATGGTCAAGTGGATTAGTGTAAGATCCAAGCAATTGTCAGAAATGTAAGGAATCTGATGCATATATAAGAAAGTTATAATGATCAAACATGACACATACCATGATACCTTGGACCAATTACCTCATGGAGCAAGAGTCTTATCTGATGCAGGTCCAAGCCGATGGTGATGGAAGCTGCTGTTGCTGATAGGACAAGTTTGGCGAAGAAGAAGAAGGATGGGCCCTCCAGGGCCATGCTCAAGTCAATCCTGCTCTCGGTACTCCATGTCTAAGACCTGTGGGCCTCGAGACATGATCTCCTAGTTATCCCTAGAAAACGGGGATAACAATCCCTAAAGTGGGGGATAACACTTACAATACTTTAGAAGAAGAGATATGAGATGGGATTTGGTATGCCAACTTTAGTATGCTTTTTGAGTGTTTTGGGGGCCCAAAACAAGTAGCACGTTCCCTTTTCTTGGTAAAAATATGCAAAAATCAGCGAGCTAAACTTGCTGGAAAATGCTACAAAACTCTTTGAGATTATGAATTTCTGATAGTGTACAAAACATAAATGAAAATAAAAGTTTCTGAACATGAAAATATAATTTCAATGACTATCTTAGAGCAAATAAGTGCTTGAAAATGAGAGGAAAGAAGGGAGATAAGAAAAGAAAAATAGTAGAAGCCTTTGTTGATTGAACGATTGAGTTTTCCACTCTGAAAATCACTCCTACAATTCTTTAGTGACCTACAAACAAGTATGCTCTTGTTACACAAGAGAACAAGGAGGTGAGAGCATCTAAAAAGTTTGCAAAATACTTTCCAAACTTGAAAGAACCTACCACAAAATTAATAGTAATACTACTACCAATTACTCCCAAGCAAAATACTTTGCTTGCACCTCCAAGTTAAACTAGTGAAAGAAAAATTATACAAGAAATATAATGTAGCTATATCACCTCTCAAGAGAACCATGAAGAGCACCAAGAAGACTCCCAATGCACACAAGAGATCCTCCAAAGCTTCCTTTATTATCCACAAAATGTTGCTACAAATACTTGTAGCAAGATTTACAATGAGAGAATGAGAGAGAGACGGGAAAGAATGAGAGAAATTTTGGCATAGTAGACTTGCTTTGAGAATTGATGAAGAAATGAGGAGGGGAGGCATTCTTTTATAGATGAGGGAGAGGGAAGACCCCTCTTGGATGAGCTCTAAGTGTCACACATCCAAGGGAGGAGTGTCTCTTCAAGGGGGTGCACTTTTAGGGTTTAGTGATGTTAATGTTTAAGCTATTATTAGAGTTCTTTGCATTTCACTAGATAACAATAGCATAAGATAGGATCATTGAAAAATACACAATCACAAGAGACACATCATTTATCTTGGGAAACCCTCATGGGGCAGAAAACCCAACAAAACTTCCTTATTATAGATAGCCAATACAATGCCAAGAGATAACTCAAACAAATACAGAAAGTCCTCTCCCAAGGATGCGCCTCTCTCTCTCTCTCTCTTCTCCAACTGCAGCTCCAAAACTTGTCTCTCAATGAACAAGTGAGTGTGTGTCTAATTGAGGCGCTAGCCTCCTTATTTATACAATTCTGGCACGTGTGGAAGTGTCTCTTCACTGCAGGTCCGACTTCTCCTTCTGGGTGGTTATAACCACCTTTAGTATATTCTGGGGCCTCTTTAATATATTCTGGGGCCGACTTCTTCTTCTGCCTATTACAATTATATTTTGACCAATCCGCAAAAGGGGATTTGGTCCTTTACAACAGCCGACATGATCAATTCGCAATGGGGATTGATCCAATGAATAATATATCAATAATAATTAGAATACACTTTGCAGTTACATTATTTCAACACTCCCCCTTAACAAGAAGAGTATTCTATAACAACATCAGGCGAGAGAGAGGACAACATCATCAATAACATCAGGAGGACAGCATCATCAATATCATCTTGGAACACTGATTGGCGTATCTATAAATCATCGAAAGTTTACTCATCGACAACATCGTCATTCTCAAAGCAATGTAATCATCATCTGCATCAATATGGATTAGTATAAAACTAATACATCATCATCACAGCACGAGGTTGGCTCATTATCACAATACTGTACTAGCTTTACGTCACAACTATCAAGCTGGAAGCACAGTACTCGTCTTGCTTTACGTCACAACAATCAAGCTGGAAGCAAGATACTAGACTGGCTTTACGTCGCATCTCTCATGCTGGAAGCACAGTACTAGTCTCATCTCCTCGTCTTGCTTTATGTCACAACAATCAAGCTGGAAGCAAGATACTAGACTGGCTTTACGTCACAACTATCAAGATGGAAGCACAGTACTAGTCTCATCTCATCGTCTTGCTTTACGTCATAGAAATCAAGCTGGAATCAAGATACTAGACTGGATTTACATCATAGCTATCAAGCTGGAAGCACAGTACTAGTCTCATCTCATCGTCTTGCTTTACGTCACAGCAATCAAGCTGGAAGCAAGATACTAGACTGGCTTTACGTCACAACTATCAAGCTGGAAGCACGGTACTAGTCTCATCTCATCGTCTTGCTTTACGTCACAGCAATCAAGTTGGAAGCAAGATACTAGGCTGGTTTTACGACACAGTGATCAAGCTGGAAGCACAATACTAGTCTCATCTCAATACTACTCCCCCTTTCGAGGAAGGTCCTTTCGGACTATACCAAGCTTATCTTGAAAGTGCTCAAACTTTACACAAGATAGAGGCTTGGTCAACACATCAGCAACTTGTTCATCCGTGCTACCGTACTGAAGCTTTAGGGCTCCTCTCTGCACCATGTCACAAATGTAATGATATCGGATCTTTATGTGCTTCGACCTGTCATGGAATACATGATTCTTTGTCATCTTTATGCAGCTCTGGTTGTCACATAAGATTGTGATTGCTTCCATCTCTAGGTCAAATAGACCGGTCAACAACTTTCGAAGCCATATAGCTTCGCAGCTAGTAGAACACGTAGCAATGTATTCTGCTTCCGCTGTGCTGAGAGCAATGCTGGATTGCTTCCTACTCTGCCATGAGATCATGGCTGATCCCAAACTGAAACAACATCCTGAAGTGCTCTTCCTATTAGAGACACTTCCTGCCCAATCTGAATCAGTGTACTCACTCAATGTGAAATCATGATCTCCATCATAACTGAGACCACAATCTAATGTACCCTTAAGGTACCTCATCACATGTTTTGCAGTCACTAGGTGAACATGTCTGGGTTCTACTAGAAACTGACTCAAGGTGTTCACGGCAAAACAAATATCTGGTCTGGTGTTCGTCAGGTACATCGACGATCCAATAATCTGTCTATACAGCGTGGCATCAATCAATTCTGACAAAGTGTCGACCAACAACTTCAGCTTCGTTTCCATGGGTGTATTCATGGACTTGCACTCATGTCAAATCTCTTTAGGATTTCGACTGCATACTTCCCTTGGTTAAGGAAGATCCTCTTTGGACTCTGCCATACCTCAAGACCTAAGAAATAATGCATTAGGCCAAGGTCTTTCATCTCAAATTCTGAAGTGAGTCTCTTCTTACATTCAATGATGAGCTTTTCTTCTCCGGTTAAAAATAAGTCATCTACATATAGCGGTAATATTACTAGCTCATCGTTCATAACCTTGAAGTAGAGGTTAGAATCTGCTTTACTCTTGGTAAAGCCCAAGCTCGTCAGGAAACTGTCTATTTGACCATACCAAGCTCTAGGAGCTTGCTTCAATCCGTACAGAGCCTTCTTCAACTTGCAGACATGAGGCTTCCTGTTTTCAACTTCAAATCCTTGAGGTTGCTCTATATACACTTCTTCTTTGATGACACCATTTAGGAGAGCTGTCTTTACGTCCATCTGGTGTAACTTCCACTTCATCTTAGCTGCAAGGGCTATGATGGTTCTGATCGAAGTGTATCTGGCTACAGGACCGAATGTCTCTTCATAGTCAATGCCTTCCTTTTGAGAAAAGCCATGAGTGACAAATCTTGCTTTATACTTCTCAATACTTCCATCAACAACATGTTTTATTTTGAAGAGCCATTTGGAAGATACCACATCCTTGTTCTTCGGTCTGGGAACTATTTCCCATACATTGTTCTTTATTATGGATTGGTATTCTTCTGTCATGCCATCTGCCCATTCTTTCTTCTGAATAGCTTCTTCAAAGAAAGTAGGCTCTTTCTCTAGGAGATCACACATCAAAGCCATATAACTGGAGAATGGCTTACGTCTCTTTACCTGTCTCGTTGTTCCTTTGGGAACACCATACTTCTCTCCATCTTGAATAAGCTTTCTTGCCCAAGCATGCTTTCTTTTATGGGAGATCGTCATTCGAGGAGGTTCTTGAAATTATACTATGTCATGATCTTCTAGAATTTCCTCATCAGGGGAAGTTATGACTTCCCTCACTGGTTTTGCAGCTCTGGGAACCTCCCTTACTGATTCTGCAATTCTGGGGATTGCGGGTTCCTCTTCATATACTTCTTCAAGCTGGCATCTTCTTGATTTCTTGAGCGCTGCATCTTCATCGAAGGTCACATCCCTGCTGATCTCAATGTGATGGTGACCTGGTATATAAATCTTGAAGGCCTTGGAGACCTCACAGTACCCACAAATATTCCCTTGTTTTCTGAGGGTTCCAACTTGTTTCTCTTCTCTTTCGGAATATGTATAAATACTGGGCAGCCAAATATTTTGAGATGGCTTACCTCTGGCTTCTTTTCGGTGAACATCTCTTCCGGGGTCTTGAACCCAAGTGCACTATGGGACAAATGGTTTTGCACATATACGACTGTCATTGCTGCTTCTGCCCATAAGCACATTGGAAGATCTTGATCATGGATCATGGTCTTCACGGCTTCCATTATCGTTTTGTTCTTTCTTTCAGCTACACCGTTTTGTTGAGGATTGTAGGGAGTAGTGAGTTCCCTCTTGATCCCAACATCTTTGCAGAAGTTCACAAACTCTTTTGAGGTGTATTCTCCTCCATTATATGACCTGAGTATCTTGATCTTTCTTTTAGAAAGATTCTCTATCAAGGCTTTGATTTCCTTGAATTTTATGAACACTTCATCTTTAGATTTCAAAAAATACACCAAGGTTTTACGAGAATAATCATCAATAAATGATACATAGTATACATACCCACTAATGGAGTATGATGGCATTGGGCCACACACATCTGAATGAATGAGTTCTAGGACTCCTTTTGCTTTACCGTCTCTCTTTGGAAAAGGGTTCTTGATGTTCTTCCTTTGTGCACATCCATTGCACACGCCTTCATGGTCAACTTTGAGTTCTGGTAGACCTGTGACATCTTTGCATATGTATGGTAGCGCCTTGTAGTTGATGTGAGCTAATCTTCTATGCCATAGTTCACATGGATTCTCAATGGCATGGGTCATGGAAACTTTTGAGTGACCCTTTAGCTTATCCAAGCCATTTTCTTCTTTTCCAATGATGATTGCTTCATTTATGGTTTCTCCTTTAGCCCACATAAGAACTTCTCCATCTATAAAGGCAACTCTGAAGCCTTTCTTTTCTAAAGCTGAAATGGAGAGTAGGTTCTTTATCAAACCTGGTACATAGAGTACGCCCATCTTCATTGAATTCCCTGAATTAAGCTTGTAGTTTGATTCTCCCACTCCCTTGATGGGATATTGGTAATCATCTCCAAGTGTCACTTTCTGAGAAAACTTATTTTCTGAGATACAATAGAGAATATCTCTTTGACCTATCATGTGCTTGGAGGCACCACTATCAATGAGCCAAGTGTCCTCTCCAGGTGTTATCGATCCTGAGAGGGCTGAGATTAAGACATAGTCTTTAATCTGCTCTCTTATCATCTTTGCGGGTGGCTCTTCATCTTCGACTGCATGGGCATGGTGCCTCTTATTTTTCCTCTTGTATTCTTCTCGTCTAGCTAGACAAAATTTTACAATGTGTCCCATCTTGTCACAATGGTAGCATTGTACAGATGAGTAATCTCTTTCCTTTCGTTGTCCTTTCTTCTGGAATCTCCTTGGGTGAGATTCTTTATGACTGAATTTGTTTGGGGGTTGAGACTCTTTATAAGTCTCTTTTTGGAAGTAAGACTTCTTCCTTCCTCCTTTAGTGTGAGTAGCTAGGGCTTGATCTTCATCTCTTGTTAGTAAGGCCTCTCAGTTAGCTACTCTTGTTTCTTCTTGAATGCATTCTTCCCATAGATTGTCAAACTTTAGTTTCTCCGTTCTTGCACAAATGGTTTGGATGAATGCATCCCAAGGTCTTGTGAGACCATTGAGGGTTGTCATTACAAGTTCATCTTCGTCTATGGTATCTCCAATTGCTTCTAACTGTTCTTTGAATTTTGAGATTTTGGAGAAGTATTCTTGGATTGATTCTCCTCTCTGCATCCTTGTGTTCTTGAGTTGAGTTCTTAGATTCATCTTCCGGTTTATGTTCCTTCCTTCACATAGTATGTTTAAGGCATCAAACATTTCTTTCAGGGTCTTCTTTGATGACACATAGGGAATCAGGTGGTCTTTGATTGAATTTGCAATGATTCTCTTGGCCCTGATTGTGTCCTTTTGGTGCTTTGCTTTTCCTGCAGCATCATCAGGCTCCGACACTTCTTCTTTGACGAATCTTGCTAGTTCATTCTCTTCAGGACTGAGGCCAATCCTATACTTCCAGGCACGGAAGTTTTCCACTCCTTCTAGCTTGTCAACAAGCTTAATGCTTGCAGACATCTTTTATCTGAAGCCGGGAAAATGTCCAAAAATGAAAATGTTCAACATCAAATTCCGAACTTACCAGGAGGTGCGCTTGGCCGAGGCGAGTAGCCTGGTGTGTTTGGATCTGAGAAAGTCCAACTTTTACCCCCCCAAACTTGATCTGCGGATTTCTGGACTGGTGCTTTTGGTTTTCTGGTACTCTGGTACTTCTGGTACTTTTGGTACTCTGGTTTTCTGGTACTTCTGGGACTTTGTGAAACTAGGGTTTCACTTTCCGGGAGATCTAGCCACTGAAAAGTTGCGCTGAGAATGCCAAAATGATCCTTGAGGGAGGGTGCACTTTTCTAGGTGGTTTTGGGGTTGAAATACCTCACCAAGAAAAAGCCCTAATTTGCATGTACGACAACAGTGACGTTTTTCACTTTCTCTTGTGAAAGATGCTCTTTTCAGCATAGCTCTAATACCATGTTAATGTTTAAACTTTTATTAGAGTTCTTTGCATTTCACTAGATAACAATAGCATAAGATAGGATCACTGAGAAATACACAATCACAAGAGACACATCATTTATCCTGGGAAACCCTCATGGGGCAGAAAACCCAACAAAACTTCCTTATTATAGATAGCCAATACAATGCCAAGAGATAACTCAAACAAATACAGAAATTCCTCTCCCAAGGATCCGCCTCTCTCTCTCTCCTCTCTCTCTTCTCCAACTGCAGCTCCAAAACTTTCTCTCAATGAACAAGTGAGTGTGTGTCTAAGTGAGGCGCTAGCCTCCTTATTTATACAATTCTGGCACGTGTGGAAGTGTCTCTTCACTGGCAGGGCCGACTTCTCCTTCTGGGTGGTTATAACCACCTTTAGTATATTCTGGGGCCTCTTTAATATATTCTGGGGCCGACTTCTTCTTCTTCCTATTACAATTATATTTTGACCAATCCGCAAAAGGGGATTTGGTCCTTTACAATAGCTGACATGATCAATCCGCAATGGGGATTGATCCAATGAATAATATATCAATAATAATTAGAATACACTTTGCAGTTACATTATTTCAACAAGTGAGTGGGTGAGGCTTGAGGGGTGAGTGGGGAAGGGGGAAAACACCTTTCCCACTCATCAAAAATGATGTTAGGGTCAAAGGGGGGTACCACCAAAGTTTTGAGTACCCTCTTGCTTTATTTTTAATTTTCCATGTTTTCATGAGCAAGGGGGGCGTCCCTCTTCTTAGGAAATGACCACTTGAGGTTGTTGGCCTAGAAAGGGGGGTTCTTCTAAGTGGAAAATCACTTTCCCAACTTACGCAATACGTTAGGAATCCTTTTCCCACTCTCTCCCATGACTTTAGTCACTTTTACAAAATTTAGCTATTTTAATTTAGCCACTTATTTGTTGATTTTTGACTGACTTTGACTGTTCGTGGACAATGACCTAGCAAAACTTGTCCAAATGAGTCGAGACTTGGTCCAAGGGTGTAGGGGTTCATAAACCATTTGATTTGAGTACTCATACCCCTATACAAAACCCCCAAGGACCACTTTTTTACATTTTACATTAAAAATAATTAAAAATTGTTAGTTTGCGGGAATTTTAATTATTTAAAAAGTCCTATCAAAACTTAATGGAATTCCGCAAGACTCTAGGAGATGTCTAGCATGGTCATTTACAACACTTCTAAACCTTAGTTATCCATTGGGTTCAATCATAAGAACACCTTTCACCACTTTGGAGAATTTATGTGAGTGAAAAACTCAAGGATAATTAAAATTGCAGTTAAGAAAGATTAATTATTTGAGGAAAAAAAAACACTCGATGAAAGGACTTCCCAAATGATAAAGTCTTAGGTAACAAGACAAAAATTGACTCATGCTAGTATATTACAATATTATCCCAGGCAGGGGAGCGGACATTCCGAGTACATAGAAAGATGTGTCAGGGGCAAAATTTGCCCTGTTGAGCCAAAAGTCTTCAAACTAGTTGTACCACTAGGTACATATATTCATGGTATATGACATTGACCCCCTAGTCGAAATAGGTGGTCAACAGGTCCTATTGAAAATTCAATAGACTTAATGGTTTTCAAAATTTCAACAGGATTTAAAGATTGGCAGTATTGCAACATTTCCACTAGATTCTATCGTGTATGAGGGTATGGAATTGACATTTAGACAAGAGCACCAAGCCCTCTATGTACTTCGATGTTGGTGCCATTGATTATTGAACTCTTCTATCATGACCCTAGTAAAAATGTACCCTTCACTCAAGTAAAATAACTTATTAGGGATGTTAAGTTTTTTCTATCTTACTTTAATGCTTAAAGGGTGACATTGATGATGAGTATCCTAATATAGGCGATGATTTTGATATTTAGTTATTTGTTGTAGCATGATTTTTTTCGACTCTAGAGGCCATTTACAACCTCTTTGTTGATGCATTTTTGTTTAGAGATGGATTACACTCGGTGCTATGTTGGTTATATGCACCCTTGCTATTTACATGAGAAACTTTGCATATTTGTGTATAATGGTTTGGATTCATATGGATGCACATGAATATATCTTCATGGACTCCGACAGAGTGAGTTGTACTTAGCAGTAGCACTAGCAGAGGACACCGGAGTTTAGCTCTTGCTTCTTCTACAGGACATCAGAGTCCAATGCTAGCCCCAAGGCCTTCTTCCTCTAAAGAAAAATCCGTTTCTAGAGCCACAACCTTTGTAAAAGGGGCAGAGAGAATCGTTAGTTTATTTATTTGATTTCATTGTAGATGACTCATGATGATGAGATACATTTATTATATTTTTTTATGATATTTTGAGGCTTTAGAGTCAGGACATGATTCAGTGTTGATCTGTGATGTATTCGAGTTTACTAGACATCTTATAAATCTTACATATCAGTTCTCTTTTCATATTTATGTGGAAATGCATTTATTTGATGTTGTTGATGCTTTAGATATTTAAAAAATTGAAAAAAATGAATATTTTTGTATTTTTTTCATTCTTACGACATTTTCCGATATTTTGCCCGATGTTGCCGATATTTTCATTTTTGGACCCTCAGCGATATTTTGCCAAAGCCGATGCCGATGTTTGCAACACTGGATGAAACTATAGTTGCTGCTGATAGTGACTTAACCTATTTCCTTTCCATTTATCATCCCACTGAACCCTTCTTGTATACCCTCCATGTTTTGGATGTTTCCCAAGTGTTTCATGCATGTTTTTGGTATTAGAAAGATTTCCTACAACATAGATAGTTTGTTAGAGTATCAACTCCCCTGATACAAATCAAGATCAATTATCTAATTAAATTTGTGAGAAACTGATCATAAATAGACAAATTTCAGAAATAATAATCGATATCCCTTGATTATACTAGTAAACAAATAGTTCCTTACATCCACAACATGTAGACATTTAAACTTAAAAGACATTTATATTATATCTATGTAACTAGATTTAGTGGAGTTTTGATATTTTTCGATGTACTATATGTGATCAACTATATCTTGTAAACATTATAGCAAGGTCGTGGAACATGAGTTTCAATTCATAATTGGTCACTTTTGTTAATGATATTTTAAAGATTCCTCTTTTGGTTTATGGTCAAACTTCAGCGTGTCTCTCAAATGTGAACATCTAGTCAGCTAGTACATGATAAAATGTTTATATTGGTTGTACATTGTAATATTCAGATATTAAACTCTTTTGAATTTCGATTAGTGTAATTGTTAGACAATATTAATAATTATACATTCATGCTTTTATAGAGATGAGTTGATAAACATATATTTTCTAATGATGAAAACTTTGTACTTTGGAGTGTAAGTTTCTTGGCCTTTTTGCTTGTTATACTTTCAGCCAAAGGTTGAAGTGCCCAAGAAGGATTTTACAGCTAGGGATGTACAAATGGGTTTTGATATCTCTTTAACCAAGCATAAGGGTCAGGTACTGAAATACGTCTTTTTACGCACTGAATTTTTTTGGTTCCTTCCTATGACATACACATTCATAGAGATATATGTGCACTTTTACATGGCTAGATTGGTTATATGAAAAAATTTCGGAAAGCTAGTTGTTTACATTTTAATGAACTTGTCTATTTGCAGTATGCTCTTCGAAAACTATATCACGAAAGTCCACGTTTGATATGTGTGCTTTATACATCTCCAACATGTGGACCTTGTAGAACTCTTAAGCCCATTCTGAACAAGGTAAGTTGAATTGTTTGTGGTAGGGCATTTTCTTCTCTTTTATCTTTTTAAAAAAGATATATCCAGCTGTATTTCTAGTTTTTTCTATTCTAAGTAACCTAGTCCTCAATATTGTGCCTCAATTGATCCAATCTGGAAAGTAATGCACCCTGATTTGAATGTAGAATTGAGCTCTTGTTGTATTGCTTCCAGAAAAAATTGCTATGTCAAGACAGGTGACTCCATCAAACTAGATGATGTCTCTTGGAGCCCTTGATTAAATAAGCTTGTTTTGGAGGAGATCGTTCATTAACTGATACATTTTTGGGACTCTTGCAGATGGTTTTATGGCATTCTCAAGGGAAAAAGGTCACATGTTTGGAAGCATATTTCTACAAAGAAAATACAGCCCAAAAGGAAAGCAGCCGAGAATTTAATTGAGGGCTCACATTCAGATTGAAAAACAGCAGTTAGGACGTGGCTAGCTTGGAGATAATCCTGTTGAGGATGGGCATTGATCTAGGTGCAAATATGCCGGCTCCGAAGCATACCTCTGTTTATGCTTCAAAGAATGTTTCAGCTATGCATACTGAAATTAGTCCAGATGATTATGGAGGATTTTCCCAAATGTTGTTCCTTTTGTGTTAGCTAAGCCTTTTCCTGAAGAAAGCCTGGCCTGGGATACTTTCTCAGTAGGTTTTATGATCAGGACAGCGAACTGTTTGTTATCTTTTTAGCTTGGGAGGTACTCCGCATGTGTGTCTTGTATGCGGAAGTAACCTTGTACTTACACTACTAGACAGTTGACTTTGTAATGGGCTTTTAAAAAGTTGTGATAAAGTGGTTCTTTTATGTAAGTGACTTTTTAATAAAGTGTACCTTCTAATATTAAAGTGACTTTATTTCATAAAGTGCACTTATGTTATAAAGTGAAAATGTACTTTAATATTTTAAAGTGATTTATTTTGGAGGGAATAAATCATAACCCTTGATCTTGTAAAGGCAAGATTAGATCTAGGGTTGGAGAAGGTGAAGGGTCACTTTCAGATTATAAGAGAATGCATTGGGTAGTGTGCAAGAAAGAATGAGAAGGAGATTGAGAGAGATTTATGAGATAGCTTGAGAGAGGAAAGTTAGGGCAACAAGGAGGGTGCATTTCCCAAGAGAGATTGGGCACAAATCCCAAGAAAATATTTCTGTGTGAGTGCTGATATCTATTGTTGTTGTTGGAGGCCATACTGTACAGATCCATACAGTTCGTACATCAAGGGAAAGAGGGCACGAAAATCGAGGGAAGTGGCATGAATTTCGAGGCTGTTGGAGGGTTTTTCTTGCTACAACAGGGCTGTACAGATCAATCCGTACAACAGACTGTGGGCACATTTTTCAAGGTTCTGTTTTCTGGATAGGCCGTACAATAGTACAGATTTGGCACGTTTTCCAAGGAAGAATATTTGGGGGGCAGTTTTTGTGTGTTGTAAGTGGATTTTTCTTTGCTGTAAATTGTATTGTTGCTGTTGATATATCTTTCCTGAAGTTAATAAAATCTCTCTCTCATTGGGTTTCCGCACATTGGGGTTTTCCCTGGCATTGCCTAAATTTCTGAGTTTTTTTGAGTTGAATGGTTGTTGTTCATTGTGTTTATTCAACTGCAAAAATTGCTTAGCAATTTGTATTTCTACTTATGGTAATTTTTGAATGTGGATTTAGACATTTCAGAGTTCATAGAAGACAATTATCTCTAGGTTGCTAAGTGTATGAAAGAATGTTTACTTGTTGATTTTGTCATTAAATTTCTACATGGTATCAGAGCTTGGGCTCTGAGTGACAGTAAGCAGTGAGATTTTTGGGCAAGTTTGAAGGGGGAAAATCTGTTGTTTGTTTTCCTTTGAATAGTGACAGGGAATATGGTTGCAGGCATTAGATTTGAGGATAGGTTGGATGACATTTCCAACTATTTGCAGTGGAAGGTTCAGATGTTAGCTGTTCTCAAGGAGAACAAGATTTGGAACTATGTTAGTTCTGTTGTTGTGGATGGCTCCCACAACAGATCCTGTTGCTTTGGATTTGCACGAGGTAAAGGAAGCTAAAGCTCAGAGGATTATTTTGGATTGGGTGAAGAACCACCTTATTCCACACTTGGTAGAGAAGAAGACAACCAAAGAGATGTGGGATGCACTGAAGAACTTATTTGAGGCGAAGAATGAAAACCGAAAGATGGCGTTGAAGGATAAGCTGCATGATACCAAGATGGGTAAGGGAGAGAGTGTGTCTTCTTATCTTACCTAGGTAGCTCAAGTGAAAGATGCGTTGGCTGCAATTGGGGAGGCATATCGATTCAGAGTTGGTGAGGATAGCCTTGAAAGGCTTCACCAAAGAATGGGAAGTCTTCATGAAGTGTGTGGTGGGTCGTGAGCATTTTCCAGATTGGAGCAGACTGTGGGACGATTTCACTCAGGAGGAGATTCGGGAAGGATCTCAGAGCAGTGGAGAGAAGACAAATGGAGTTGATGAAGATGTTGCTCTTGCTACAAAGGGAAAGGGGAAGAAGAAAGGAAATTCTGGGAGGGACTTGAGTAAAGTCAGATGTTACTGTTGTAACCAGTTCGGGCACCTTGCTTCTTAGTGTCCTGAGAGGAAGAAGAAGAAGAAGAAGAAGAAGAAGAAGAAGGAATAGGAAGGTACTAATACAGCTGCTACAACAACCATGGAGGATTTTTCTTCCAAGTTTGATAAGGAATTTTCTTTGGTTACTCTAGTATCTAGTGTCAGTAGTGGAGGATTTGGGGGTGATTTTAGATGGATTGTTAACAGTGGAGCCTGTTATCCCCGATATCTAGGGATAACTAGGAGATCATGTCTCGAGGCCCACATGGTCCTAGACATGGAGTACCGAGAGCAGGAGCGACCTAAGCATAGTCCTGGAGGACCCATCTTCTTCTTCTCAGCCAGCTTTGTTCTGTCAGCAGTACCAACCTCCATCACTACCGGCCTGGGCTTGCATCAGAAAGGGCTCTTGCTCCATGAGGTAATTGGTCCGAGGTATCATGGTATGTGTCATATTTGATCATTATAACCTTCTTATGTATGCATTAG
>WSFP011487127.1:0-15339 GCA_009831015.1 Picea engelmannii
TTGTTGTCTACAATAGGAACCTGTTGTCATAAAAGAGAATTAGGTTTTTGATGAATTGAAGAATGAATAAAAACTCAATTATCTCTATAAAACTTAAGAGAAAACCTTAGTATGCTTTCTCCTTCTATTATCCCCTTGTTCTTCCTTCTCATTTTTCTTTTATGCATTTGAAATTATTTGAAGTAGTTCAACTATCTCAATTAGTCAAGTTAAGTAAACTCAACTAACTTTTAGTTTAGGGGAAGAATTAATAATAATAATAATAATAAAGGGTCTTTTATTAAATAATAACTAGTAGGTGGGACCCCTTGTGACTCCCTTTAATTTCTTAATAAAAATAAACATAATAGACAATCAATCAAACACATCCCTCCTTGTGGCTCCCATAATCAGTTCCACAATTTGAAATTTAAATATCAGTGTTATTTCAAATTATATCAAAACATGTAAATATCCACAATATCCAAAAATAGTTTGTTGTCCAAAATTTTCAGCAGTCCACTGTCCTCAATAAATCAATAATAAAACATAATCAAAAACCGTATTTGCCACTTTGAGAGGCAATTTTTCATTTGTTGCTGCTATTCCCTTTTGGCTTCCCTGAATTAACCTTAGGTTGGGTAGAACCTTGAGGCTTGATCTCACTGATGACATGGGAACAATCATCTCTCAAGTGCATACAGGATGATACTGACTTGGCTGAGTCACTTGAAGGAGAGGAGGGGGAAACATCAATTTTTCCTTTGTCATTCATATGGTGGGATTCAATTTGAATTCTTTTTCTTGCATGGGAGGACTGTACAGGTGAGTGTGTAGGGGAAATCTGAACATTTGTGTTAACAGGTGGAGGAGGAGGAGGTAAAGAAAAATTTGGCCAACCACGATGGTGGGAGACTGTTGGGTGAACATTATCATACCATCTGTCATTCTCGGGAACTTCAGGTTGCAAAGAAACATGAGGGGGCACATGGATACTAGGGACATGTTGGGGCTGGAAGGAAGACCTCTATGGCCTAGGCTGGACTATCCCTTTTCCAATCCAATCAAAAAATCCATCTTGAAAGAGATGGTTTAACTCTTGAGGATTGACATCAAAATGTATTGAGAATGTGGGCCTTCTATACCCTCTGTTCCAGTTTCCTCTTCCCTTATTATTTCGGCCATGAATTCCTCTGCTGAAAAATCTCATCCTGTATGCAGCAATTATTACCAACTAGATCTTAAAAAGACCATACGTGACATTCTCTTAATATGAAACAAAGTTTGGCTCAACAATCACATCAGACCCATGCAATCCAATCCATAAAAATTATTTAATAATTATCAAAAGAACAGGGGGTGAAATAGGGTTCAGGGATATCTAAGGGGATTATATTGAGAGAAAAAGTGATCTCATGACCGAGAGTAAGAACACGATTACTGCTCGACAATTCATTAAACAATGGTATGTGCAACAATACCAAAACATATCAGTTTTCATCTATCTCTGTGTTATTTTTTATCACTGTCATACAAAGTTTTAATCTAATTTTAGTGAACAGGGCATGAAAAATGAATTTGGGATCGTGAGGGATTTGTAATGAGAGAAAAAGTGAGAAAATAAAAGGGAATTAAATGGATATTGTTCATAAAATAAATTAAATCAATCAATTATTCTAACTTTGTTTCAATTTTAATCCAAAAATCATCAAGTTCTAAGACTAAAACATTCATTGTTCCTCAATTGTATACAAATTTCTTGTTTCCTCAATAACAATTTAATTTCCCATAAATATTCAATTTATAATAGTTTGTGTATTATAACTTCTGCAAACATTTCCAATTCAATCAGGATTGCATGCTCTAATGTTGTTCTCTTTCCCTTTTTAAAATAAAACAAAACATGCACATTGATCCTTGTCACTATGTCCAACATTCATCTTTGGTAATGAAACAATAATAAACCCAATATAAATAATCAACAATCATCGTTCTCTAATCATCAATCAGGCCAATTCAAATATACACATGTGCCTTTTAAAATCATGGACAAATTTAAAAGCATGTTCAGTGAACCAATCATACATAGGTCTTCACTCATATCATTGACCCAATCTTGAATTGACAAAAACAATCAACTTAAAAAAAAAAAATGGAACACCGAGATGGCTCTCTATGTGAAATGATATATATAGACTTGCTTTTAAAATGAACAGTGCATAGAGCCATGTCATGTATGAAACGAACAAAACTAAATTAACACACATGAGTCTCTTAGACTTTTAACAGAATCACGATCATGATTGGTTAAACAATCACTCAGAGGTTTCTTCTTCATTTTAAATGCAATCAAGATCATGTTGAGATTAAACACAGTAATCAATACCATAAACAAATAGAAGGACATCTCTCAGTTGTATGAACCACATATTTTATTTCTTCTTTGTTCAAACAAGTTCATAACAGAGAGGACACACAAAGATTCGACCAAGAAGGGGGATACCATGCCTTTAAACTTCCACAATCATTAAAATGATAACCCAACACTTGGAAAACCCCAGAAGGTTCTTGAGGATGGTAGAGGCAAGTTAGAGTCCAATTCAAGCACTTTTTTTAAAATTAAATGCAGAGAGGCAAAGAAAACTTGCTTGTCTTTTAAAAACAAACAAAGAGATATTGGTCTTCCATATCCTTATATCCATTTACCATCGATTAACAACCACATGCCACAATATAATCTTGAAAACGAAAAAGAAGTGAGCCATGCTCCCTTTAAAAAAAAAATGAGTGCTCCGACTTATGACTCCAAGCTCTTGATAGAATCATAAGTGAATTCGCGAGTGGAGAATAAAGAAAATCGAGCAAACCAATCCAGACACACACCAATGTCACTAACACTTTTTTGCAGAGAAGTTTAATTTAAACAGTGATGGGTACTCGAAAAACACAGTGAGGCCACATACAGTCATCATTATAGTATGGATGAGAGGAGTAGTGTGTGAAACTCTTTGCAATTCATATTCATTCAATACATACACATGTCTGTATTAACATTCGAGTCCAACCAATATTGGACTTTTGGAAAGATTTCAGCGAAAAGAAAGTAAGGAATAGGCCATCGACAACAGTTCGGGTTTAAACAAAAGAAACACACCAACTGTCGATATTTTCTCTGCAACTGGATAAAGATTACGAGAATGACCAAGATGGAAACGAGTTGATATGAAATATAACCTGGTGGTTAAAACCCTTCAACCATAAAACACAGAGCTTCATTGCACCACTATCACCATTATTTCACAGAGAACCATCATAAAAAATAAGATGACCAATAAATAACAAATGCACACCCATTACTTCTCTTGCAAATGCCAATATTTTGCAGTAATCACAAAGAACACAGAACACAATATTTACACACTGTCAAAACCCCAAGAAAACATAGAACCCATGCATTCTTGAGCCACCATTTGATTCATAATACAGAGAGTCCATCATGGATGGAAACCTAAGAAAAATACCTCTGAGAAAATCGCTTCAATGACAAACTGGTTGAGTTTTCCCCTTCCAATCCTGAAAACACGGAGCTTTCAAAACTAACAGAGAAACAATGCAACAATGTAGGGTGACGGGATTAAGGGAGGTTTTGAGTGATGTGCATTAAATGCACGTTGCTTCCTTACCTGGCCTTATTCAATTCCATGTACGAGCCAACCCACTAACATATCATCCACCATTAAAATCAAACTATAACCGATGCATAATTCAATGCAATATCCATCGTAAAGATTTGATACCATATCAATTACATAGTGCACCACCCGAGATATATAATACCTATACGTTAACCTCTTGCCATAAATCCATATGATAATCACATATCAACATTGCTATATGTTCCTCCATTCAACTTTTAATAAAAATTGCATATTCCTTTAACCAAACATATAGTACAATAGCTAGGTCCACCATTGTCACAAAGGTCTATACATAATCTTTTTTCCATAGTTTTATAACTTTTCCATAGTTTTCTCCTTTTGTTTTAATCAAGTTCCCATTTTATTGATTTTTTTGCATAGATATATATGGATAAGTAATGAATGTATGAATTAGTAATCAAGGTTAAAACATACATAACAAGGAACCTGTAAACAACATGATCCTCATACCCATGGATCTGTTTTGTATCGCAAGTAAATACCAACAACATTTAGCAATAATGCCTCAACCACCCATTTATCACATCAAATGAAACCAAGACTGCATC
The DNA here is from genome assembly GCA_009831015.1 of Picea engelmannii. Lineage (NCBI taxonomy): Eukaryota > Viridiplantae > Streptophyta > Pinopsida > Pinales > Pinaceae > Picea > Picea engelmannii. Next base: position 4,247 of record WSFP011487127.1, read on the forward strand.
AAAAAATGTAGGACTGTGTATGTAACATCATAACAACAACAACATATGAGGGTAAAATGTCTATCCTTGCTCCTTTAGATTACAAGGGGGTCCCACCTACTAGTATTATATTATTATCATAATTAAATAATAGCACTTTAGCAATCCTTTGCAGACAGAATTCGTCGTTGTGATTTTAATCATCAACAACAGGTTTATGATAAAACAAGGTTATAATAGATGTCATTCTGAACACTGTGTTTATTTTAAAATGATAGAAAATGGAAGTTATATTATCTTGCTATTGTATGTAGATGACATTCTTATTGAAGGGTCTAATATGCAGGATATAAAGGTGCTCAAGAAAAAATTAGTTAATTCATTAGAAATGAAGGATTTGGGTGTTGCAAAGAAAATCCTTGGTATGAGAATAACAAGACATAGGAAAAATCGCAAATTGACATTGTCTCAAGGTGAGTACATAGAGAAGGTGTTGGAGAGGTTTAGAATGCAGAATTAAAAACTAGTTAGTACACCTTTGGCCAACCGTTTCAAATTAACTAAGGAAACGTGTCCCAAGATACAGGAGGAGATAGAATACATGTATAGGGTCCCTTATTCATCAGCAGTTGGAAGCTTGATGTATTCGATGGTTTGTGCAAGACTAGATATTGCACATGCAGTGGGAATTGTGAGCAAGTATATGAAAAATCCAGGTAAAGAAAATTGGGAGGCAGTAAAGTGGATTCTCAAATATTTGAGAGGTACTGCTACTCATGCATTATGTTTTTTAGGTTTAGACATTGTTCTACAGGAATATGTTGATTCAGATATGGCAGGTGATAAAGATAGTAGGAGGAGCACCAGAGGGTATTTTTTTACTATAGGTGGAACACGAGTAAGTTGAATTTCGAAACTACAAAAGGTTGTTGCAATTTCAATAATAGAGGAAGAGTATGTTGTTGCTACATAGGCAAATAAAGAGATGATTTGGTTACATAAGTTTATGGAGGAATTGGGAAAGAAGAAAGATAATAGTAGGGTGTACTGTGACAGTGAGAGTGCAATTCATCTTGCAAAGAAATCATCATTCCATTAGAAGACTAAGAATATACAACTCAGGTACCATTTCATACGATCCATCTTGGAAGATGGACATTTGAAGTTTGAAAAGATACACATTATCTAGGATCTTGCACACATGTTAACAAAGGGAGTAACCAGGGAGAAACATATTTCCTGCTCATTTTCAGTTGGTTTTCAAGCATGAAGATGAAGATGAGAAATTTTCTAGGTCCAAAAAGGATCATAGTCCAGCATATATGGCAGCAGTGGAGTTGTTGAGATCAGTCTCCAAGTGGGATATTGTTGGTTGTGGAGCTTGATTATCTTCATGATTCAGAGGTATTTGTTTTTATCCATGTTTATACCCCATGAATACTTTACACCTCGGAAGAATGTACCCTCCTCCATGCGGGTGATTGTAGGGGGATTACTCCCCATGTGGGGTACGGGAGAAAGCGGGCCCTTGGCGGGGGTTCAGGAGTGAAGCCCCCGAAGCAAAAATTCCCTTGAAAATGTATATTGTAATTTCATAGTAAATCTAGACCATTCATTATAATGTTACATATCTGACGGTATAAGTTATGTTAGGGATTTTTCCCTGGAAGGAAACCCTCTTTTATGAGGGAAATGTATTGCAGCTATGTATCATTACGAATATTGTATTCTGAGTTAGGAGACTATGAGAGAAAGAAGAGGAGTTTATAACAGGTGTGTTGTAGGTTGTATCCCTTCATTTGCTAGATAATAATAAAGGAAGGACTTGAAAATTTATCTGGTGGACATAGCCCACACTTGGTGAACCAAGTATATATGTGTCTCTATTGTATTGTGTATCTTCTATGTTTTATTTCCGCATTTGTTTTATTTTATTGATCCATGATCTTGTTTTTCTAACACCAACTCATTTATTTTTACACTTTACTTAGAAAAGGATATGAATCCTTCCTTTATCCTCCCTTTCACCTGCACTACATAAGTATATTTAGTTTTCCTTCTTAGACTTTGCTTCTGCTATTTATCTTGTGATCTTGACTGTAGAGACCCTTTCCTTTCACCTTGTTTACCTTCTTATATACTTTCCAAAAGGTATAAGGTTGAACCATTGTATCTTTTTTTATGAAACAATAAACCTCTTCACTTTAAGCAAATAACTTATGTTATTGTGATTATTTATTCATATATCAAAATTAAAAGTTATTTTTAATTTAGTAAGAGGGATTTTCATAAATTGATCATAGGTATGGATCGATTTCTTTTAATTCAATCCCATGCCTCTTTATTTAATTCTCAATTTAAATTTATCATATCAGAGATTTTTTATTATCTCTCTAATGCATTTCTTGTATTGGATCACTTAAGATCGATCGAGAGAAATTCCAGATCTTTATATGGTTCAAAATTCCTTCCTATAAGTGGAAACACTCATCCTCTATGTGTTAAATTGTGTATAAAAGTGCTTCATGACCTCTATTCCATATGACCATGGGTGGTGTCTAAGTGTTAACCCAAGTGAGTGCTTAATCGCTTATCAAGATTGACGGTCATGTTTTATTTGCAGGTTGAGATGGATGGTTCTCGTTTACTTAGGGACTTCAACGTTTCGGGACTCCGACCTTTTCATTCTTCCAACTCCCCTAGAGAAAATTCCTTCGGAGTGTGTATCATCACTTCCCTACTTAATAAACTTCACATGTCTAGGAGCTTGGACCATAGGCTTAGGAGAAACGTAGCTCCCTCTTTCTGGGTATTCGGCTATTCGTGACTTCCAAACTCTAGGTTACTCAAACTCTGAAATAGTTCACTCCCTCCAGAATTTTACCTACCGATTAAGTCATAAAGTTGCGGTTACCGATTGATGTCTTTTGTTAGTACCCCTTATGCTATCCTTCCACTGTACTCGATTGAAAGATCGAGAATTCTCCCGAAGTAGATCAATGGTTAACGTTAATTCACTACTTCTCCCTTCAACTCTTTAGTTGTTTGGGATTCCTCATAATCTTGGAGTGGTTATTATCAGGTTGACTATTTATTCCCCTATACGATCCTACAAACAAGAAATATTAGATCAACGATCAGTGTTATTTCGTGACTTCAGTCATTGGTGCTATGGGTATTTCTACTAATAGGATAAGTTGGTTATCTCTATAGGCTGTAGTCTCGAATTGACGTGGAATGATGACGTCACCTATGACGATGTGGACCCTTGGTGATAGTGCCATGTGTCAACTTGATTTGTGATTTTTACACTCTTTATGTGCCACATCGACCTTGACACTTGTCACTATTTGATAGAGCCACTTGTCATTAATTGTTGGCATGGTCCCATTGACTAGGATTTTGACATTTCGTTACTTCATAGCTTTGGTAGTTTTGGAACTTTTATACCATCCTTTGATCATTGTCAAAGTGTCAAATAGATATATCATCGTAGATATTTCCTTGTCTTGATCGATGACTTCGGTTAACTCCAATTCTCTCGAGTTCAAGATTTCTTGGTTTACGTGAGATTGTTATTGCCATAGTAGATCAATGTCGGAGTTGACCACCTTCTTCCTTTTAGCATGATCTAACGGTTTCAATATTTTTATTCCAGATCAATGGTCAGGGAGATTTTGCAATTATGGTTTTTACCCTTTGTGGTTTCAACACTTCGTGGCTTCGAGGATTTCATGCCTTTGCCTTGTCTTCAATAATCTCCGAAGTGTAAAAGCTCTAAAGTCCTGAAGCCTTGATCTATGGTTGAATATTATTTCTCTTGATCTAATGGTTGGTATTTAATTTCTCCCATCATATGGCTCCATATCGATCTGATGGTCCTGGATTGTCCTGAAAACTTCATCAACAAACAGGATTCCTCCTAACCCCTTTGGCTTTATACTTGGATTACAACTAAACCAATATTGTTGATCTGTGTCTTTGGTCAACAATTGATGGTTTTCCTATTTCCCGACTATAACAGAGTTTCCTCATCATTCTGAGGGTGTTCTCTAGTTGATCTATTGGGAATTCGATCCTAATAGAACTTCCTTAAGGTACTCCTTTTCCTGAGCTTTCCTTCGACCTTTCCAAAGGTATTAACGTTACACGCTCTGGTTGCTTGCAACCTAATACATTGCCTCTCCTGAGATTTAGGTTTATACTAGATTCCTTTTTACCTTGCACTATGTCTTCTTGCGCAACCTACTACGTTATATCTCTCGATCTTTAGGATCTCAAAGACATATAATGACAATACCATATTGATATTCTTGACATCAATGTCAACACCATAATACCATGTCCACCATTGATCATATTGGTCTTCTTTGACATCAATGCCAACAACATAACACCATGTCCAACAAAGAAGATTCTTAATCAAACTCCAACTATAAATTAATTAGGGGATACAATAAAAAAGGAATTGGGGGACTAATAGACAACTAGGAGGAATTTTGGGAACTAATTGTGAGTGTGAGGAAAAATGCTTAATTATTTAAATTAAAAAGGGATTTAGCATGTGCACTTAAGGAGAGTGTGACATGTGTTGTGGGTGAATAATATTCAAAATAATTATTAAAAATTACCTAATTATGCCTTAGATGACATGTGTCAAGGTGAATTTTCCTATATAATGAATGGTGAAGAAGAGAGAAATTACCCTATTTGTGGATGAATGTAATGTTAGTGAAATTTATATTAACTAAGTTTACTTGTGTGAGTTGGGATTCAAGCTTGTGCAAGAGGTGGGAGCCTATTCTTGCGAGGGCAAGCTTGAGCTATTTGTTCTGAGTTTCTCTCTGTGTGACCCTTTTGAGGCTTAGGGGGATAAGGGGGAAGAAGAGTACCCCAAACCGCTCGGAGGTACCGGTGAAGTCTTTGGTTTAGAAAGCGAGGCAAAAGAAAATATTATTGTGCAATATCCAGATTGAAGTCCAACATCAAGTCTCTTGTTCAAATTCAAGATCAACATCTTATACTTTCAAACTTTCTCTTTACAGTATTTATTTATTTTCATTATTGTTATTTAAAATAACTCAAACATTGTGTAATTAGTTGTATGAATGATTATTATCGGACTATGACAAGGTACCTTAGGAAGAATAATTATAAAATTTTTACTGTTAAGAATGAGTGTCAACCTAGGATCGTTACAATCCTAGAAGAGAGATTTCTACGTATAAATAGTGATGTCTGGAACTAATTATATATGTTTATTTTGTTATTCATAACTTAAAACAAAATATTTTGATTCTGGGCGAATCCTTATACACCAATTGTTGTAGGATATTTTATTAGAGTATCGCCTCCATAGGTCTTCCATTTGTGTGATGAAATAGCCAATATTACTAGTTTCGATACTTCCTTTATTGGCAACTCTATTGATTTATCACTCCTGTTTGTACACAAATTTTTAGTTGTAGCTCTCTTGGTCAAAGTTTGATTTCTTCCTGCAAATACTGTGGAATATTAGATGACTTCACCGAATTTAGTCGCGGAGTTATAGTTCCATTCCCTAAGCTTTTGTGCCGATATCACCTTCAAAATTCTAATGATGTTTTCCTTATGAATGTTGAGACTTAGTTTATGGAATTTCTTGAGTGTTTTGCTTACTTTTATTTAGCAGGACTAAAATTCAATATTTATCACAAAAATTTAGTGTAACACTAAAATTTCAGATCGGAGATAATCGTTTTTATTACACATACATGCATCAACTTGTAACTTTTGTTAAAACTAAGCAGTAGTATTCTCCTTTTATGGTACAAACATTTACCTCGGTGCACGACAAGAAATAACTTGGGTGTACTTGGACCTCAGATCACATTCCTGAATTTCGTGTACATAACTTATCCAGCGTATTTTATCATAACAGATGCATCCTCCCCACAAATTGATACCACATTTTTTTCAAAAAATTATACCTTGGACCTTCCAGATGAAGTCGTAGATATCCCTTGGTTTTTGTCTACTTAAGAGAAATATTTGGTAGTTGATGGAAGTTTTTGTTTAGATGTAGTGAAGTAATTTAAAAAAAAGGAAAAAACCGATTAAAATTAATCCCAATTTTACTCATCATTCCACCCTTTGCAGATCAATCTATCCGCTTATCTTTTCACCTAAGTTCAGTTCTTTTCCTTTCTTCCTTGGATCTTGCTCGTATACTCTGTCCTGAAGCAGTAGAGCTCTCTATTCTTGGGTCTAAGAATTTAGTGCAGGTTACATTATAGACACAAATATAAAAAGAGATCTTGCATTTACCTTGATGATGAAACACTTCCCATCCTTGATCAAGCAGTACTAGTTTTCTATCCTCATAAAGATTCGATCCCTCAAATACATGTAGGGACTTCCAAACACTACACTACACCATCAAGAGGTACTACATGTATATCCACTTCAACAATATAGTTTGCACTTATAGCAAATTTGATCTTACACTATTTAGTGACCTTGACCTCGAAATCCTAAATTATCCATCCTAATGGGTAGGAGTTAGGATGACCATGAACTTTCAATCCAAGCTTGTTGAATGGATCTGCTCCTATTATATTGGCTTGTGAACCAAAATTGAATAGAGCATCCACCTTTGTATTTTTTACCTGAATCTGAATATGGAAGAGTTTTTTATCTCCTTTTCTTCCTTTTGATGAAGGGTACTCAAGTTAACCTCCTTCTGCACTATAGTGTAGACAATCTTATCATCTACATCAAAGTGATTTTCTATCTGGTTATTGGAATCAGATTCTTATTCTTGGCATCCTTCTTACAATTCTTTGGATTCAACTCTAGATATTGTTTCCAACATTTCTCTTCAGTGTGACTATCATGATTGCAGTGGTTGTTTGGACCCTTACACTAATGTGTAATTTTTTTTGTCTTCTTCTCCTTTCCTTTCCACTTCTTCCCTTCCTTGGAAGCACCTTTGTGGTCTTTTTTCTTGTAACCACTTTGTTGTCCTTTCTTATAGCCTATATTCTCCAAATATTTTTCTTGTACAAAGGTCTCATCAACTGTCCTAGGTTTAAAGAGCATCACTTGCTTCCATAAATGACTCTGTATACCCCCAGATAGTTGAGGAGTACAGGAGTACATTTGGGTTCTTAAGACGGCTAGTTGATAACACCAGTTATAGGTTATAAGTTATTCGTTGGGTTTGTGCAGGGTAACCTGATAATGATAGAAGAAGGTCAAAACTCCGAAACGTTTTATTTTGACTAAGATTCAACCTTTAAACTCTTGTAAAATAGAAATTAGGTTCCATTCAGTCTTCATTTAACAATAATATTCATAACTTAGATAACTTAATAACTTGTCGAGTTAATGTACCCGACTTTTCCTAGTTTCACTACCAACGACTAAAATGTAATGCTTACCTTTAAATTATGTTCAATTATTTACCTTCCAAGAATTATATATATCACAAAATCATTTTCAACGGTGTAACTAGATTTAACACGAAATATAATTCATATTTCTAAATCAATCTGGTAACTAAACATAATTGAAATTATACCTCGTTCATATTTAAAATGTATGTTGTTATTCAAGACAATACATAATTGATCATAACTAAAAGATATATATGTGTGTGTGTGTGTGTGTGTGTATATATATATATAGGTAGCTTACACTTGAAATTAAGTTATTAAGGGGGTGAATGTACAAACTCAGTAATGGCTATTGAATCCTACACCTAAATAAATCCCTACCACTTAAGAGAATTGAAGATACACATTGTATTATTATGATTATTATGGATAGACTTTAAACATGTTTTGAATTGCTTTAAAGTGAAAAACGTATTGTAAGTTAAAACCATCTTGTTGTTTGTGGATCCTGATTATCTTCTTGATTCAAAGGTATTTGTTTTCATCCATGTTTATACCCCATAAAGACTTTACACCACGAAAGAATGTACACTCCAACATGTGGGGAAGTGCAGTGGGGGTTACCCCCCTACGGGGTCTGGGGGAAAGTGGGCCCCCGGAGGGGGTTGGGGGGACAACGTTCCCCGATGGAAGTTTGAGAGCGAAGCCCCAGAAGGAAAATTTTCCCTGTAAATGTATATTGTAATTTCATAGTAAATCTAGACCATTCATTATAAGTTTGCAGATCTAACGATAGAATTTATGTTAGGTTTTTTTTCCCTAGAAGGCAACCCTTTTTTATGAGGGAAATGTATTGCGACTATGTATCATTGAGAACATTGTATTCTATGAGAGGAGACCGTGAGAGAAAGAAGAGAAAGTTATAATGGGTGTGTTGTAGGTTGTATCCCTTCATTTGCTAGATAATAATAAAGGAAGGACCTGACAATTTATTTGGTGGACGTAGCCCACGCAAGGTGAACCACGTATATTTGTGTCTCTATTGTATTGTGTATCTTCTATGTTTTATTTCCATATTTGTTTTATTTTATTTCTCTGCGATCCTATTTTTCTAACCACTGGTATCAGAGCGAAAGGTAACTCGCAGGAAACAAGCGGTGGAAGATGGAAAGTTTAGGGTCGAGAAAGTTAATGACCAAAACTAACAATTATGGAAGATGCAGATGGGAGATTGTTTATATCAGAAGGATCTATTCCTACCATTGGGTGGAATATAAAAGAAGTCGACAACCATGAAGGATGAAGAATGGGAGATTCATGACAGAAAGACTCTAGGAACGATACGGCTAATCTTGGCAGCATCGATGGATTTCAATATTTTGAATGAAAATGGAGGAGTTGATGAATGCATTGGCTAAACTGTATGAAAACCCCTCAAAATCCAACAATGTATTTCTAATGAAGATATTATTTAATATGAAGATGTTAGAAGGTGGGTGTGTTGCAGATCATTTAAATGAATTTAATACGGTTACTAATCAACTAAGTTCTGTAAAAGTGGACTTTGATGATGAGGTCATGGCTCTTCTAATCTTGTGCTCATTGACAGAAATATGGAATGGCTTGGTCATGACTGTAAGTAACTCTGTCTCTGGTTCAAACAATTTAAAATCTGATGATGTTGTTGGTGTTATCCTTAGTGACGAAATCCGACAGAAAATCAAAGGTGAGACATTAGGTAATGTTTTCAAAATGGAGAATAGGGGGAGACAAAAGGATAGAGGAAAGAGCCCAAGAAACCGTGGGAATTATAGGAAGGGAAGATCCAAATCTATACTTGGAAACATAGAGTGTTGGAATTGTGGGAAGAAAGGACATATGAAGAAAGACTACAGAGATCCAAAAAAACAAAGAGATGGACAACAGAAGAAAAATCAGGAAGAAAATGTAACAGGTGATGTGTTACAAGATTCTTTGATTCTTTCTTTAGATAATATTTCTGAGTCTTGGGTAGTAGATTTAGGGGCTTGATTTCATGCCACACCCCATAAGAAACATTTTCTAGATTATGTTCAAGGTGATTTTGGACAGGTTCATTTGGGTGATGATGCACCATGCAAAATTGTTGGAATGGGAAAGGTAAGAATAAAACAAAGGAGTGGAAACCAATGGTTGTTGAAAGAGGTAAGACATGTTCCAGATCTAAGGAAAAATATAATTTCAACAGGGTAGTTGTTAAGTGAAGGTTGTATATCCATATTTACAGATAAGGTGTGGAAGGTCACCAAATGATCATTGGTGATAGAAAAAGGAGAGAAGGTAGGTACATTGTATTTATATACTGGTAATACTGACTCTTCTATCTATTTAGCTTCTATAGGAGTGGATACAACACTGTGGCATCATAGGATTGGACAAATGAGTGAGAAGGGGATGAAGATACTTCACAAAATAAATTTGTTTCTAGATCTTAAACAAATTGATTTGGATTTCTGTGAGCATTGTGTTTATAGAAAACATAAGAGAGTCAGATTTCTCATATTCGAAAAAGAAAAAAAGGGTGAAAGGTTGATTTTGCATACAGATGTATGGGGACCATATCAGGTATCATCTCTTGGTGGCTCTCATTATTATGTTACTTTCATTGATGATGAAACTATAAAAACATGGGTTTATTGCATTCAACAAAAATTTGATGATTTTGATACTTTTAAGAAATGGAAAGATTTGGTTGAGAATGAGAGAGAAAAAAGGTTGAAGTGTCTCATATGAGACAATGGAAATGAATATTGCAACAAGGAGTTTGATGATTATTGTTCATACCATGGTATTCGTAGAGAGAACACAGTTCCAGGAACACCACAAGAAAATGGTGTGTCATAAAGGATGAACATGCCAATCATGGAGCCTACAAGGACTATGAGATTGCATGTTGGTTTTCCCTTACAATTATGGGAAGATGATGTAGATACTTATGTTTACTTAATAAACAAAGGACCTTCAAGATATTTGGATGGTGGAATTCCAGAGGAGGCATGGATAGGTAAAATGATGAACTATTCTTTCTTGAAGACTTTCGATTATGATTCATTTGTCCATATTGATAAAGAAAATAGAACAAAGCTTGAAGTAAAATCCAAGAAGTGTACCTTTATTGGATACATTGTTAATGATTTTGGTTATCGCTTATGGGATTATGAAAATCACAAAATCATTAGGAGTAGATATGTCATATTCAATGAGAGGATCATGTACAAAGATTAGTTGCAGGGAAAGATACAAGAAAAAGAAAAACTAGAATACACAGTTCTTGATGAGATTACTAAAAAAGTATCTCCAAAGGTACCAAAAAATAAAAATGTACAACAACAGGATCAACAAGTACCTCAAACTCTTGGAAGTGTTGTTGGAAGATATACTAGGTTAAGTAGACCCCCTGAACGATACTCTCCTTCATTATATTATTTATTGTTGACTTATTCTGGTGAACCATAATGTTATGAAGAGGCAATGCAGGTAAACACCAAAAGGAAGTGGGAGCAAGGAATGAAATAGGAAATGGATTCCCTAGAAAATAACCAGACTTGGCATTTAGTTCAGTTTCCTACAGGAAAAAGAGCATTACATAATAAATGGGTTTGCAAAAAAGTGAGGTATATATTTTTATGAGAAATTTTCTCATGTTGTTAAAATGAATTCAATTATGACTATTTTAAGTCTTGTGGAAGTAGAAGATTT
>ML882413.1:0-15339 GCA_009831015.1 Picea engelmannii
AGAGAGTGTTCTAGAGAGAGGGAGGACCCTTTAGAGATATATTTCAACCCATTCTAATGGGTATTTCTACTAGGGTGAACATTCCAGTCATTCCCTCGAGTTGTGCAATGTATTTTTGAGTGCATGTAGATCATTATTCCGTGCATGTAGTTGATTGACCCAAGATATCTTAGATCCATCCATATACATTAATTATTGGTATTTATCAATATTTTTTGTTGTATTCCAGGAAGATCTCCATATAAAAAAATCTATCTCAAGAGTTTTTTCTTGCGTTTCCTGCATTTTATGTTATATTGTTCGTCATTTTGCTTAATAAAATCATTGAGTTGTTTATGGTTCCTCATATATTTGTATGCACTGTATTAAACATTTAAACATAACATAATGGATAATGAAACCTTTGAAACTCAATAAAAAAACCCTAGTGTATCATATCTACAACCGAAACCTCAATTATTAGCAATTTATATCCAAATCTGGGATCAAGAATATTATAGTGGTATCAGAGATTGTTTTCCTGTCAGCCTTAAGGGTATTCAATGAGAAGAAATTTTAGATGGAAAATTAGTGGGATCGATATTTGGAAAATTAGTGGGCAAGAGATTAGGAGTTTATAGATTGTTTGAGGGAGTATATGGTGCTTAGTGAGGCATTTTACATAGCCATGACATTCAAATAATTTTTCACCATCAAACATCATCAGTGGTATGAGCCCCAATTAGTAGTAGATCATAATTCCTTTAAAAGCACATGGCATAAATTGAAGGAGAATGAAGGACAAATTGACCTTTTCGATGATCATTCACCTATTTATGATAGGGATGTGTGTAATGAGTATGATACAAAAGAAACCTTTTATACACCATTAGAGTTGACCTATGAGGGTAATGACATTAGTATATATGATGGTTAGGATAACAGCCCATGTGATAACGTTTCCTGATCAACCTCAACATCTTATCATTGTTATGATGCTTATGACAATTTGGGTTTGAGTACACCTAAGTATGATGAGGAATTAGCATTGGAAGAGTTATATTTGGAGGTTGATCTCATTTCTCAAGAGGTGTTTTTGAGTGATGTTGGGAAGAGTGGTACAACAGATGTTGGGGTGTGCTCTGATGAGGATTCCACAGTTGACCTTGGTAGCAGGAGTCATGAGGTAGCACTTCAACATGAAGTGGATGTTTTTTCGTGTGAGTCACTCCATTTGATAGGGAAACTAAAGGTTCACTAGGACATGATTGTGGTAGCCATGAGACACCTCGATGATACAGATACATTGGTGGTCAATTTTCGTTGGAGGGCCACTATGGCGCAAGACAACTTGGGAGGATATATTTCCCTTGCAGATTTCATTACACTCAAGGAGGCCATGGTAGTGACTATATCTAACTACCTACACCTTCTCCTAGATATGTATTATTTTCTCACAATGTTTGGTGTGTACTAGGGTGTGTTGGAAGGGAAATATCATGAGGTAGACAAATTTTCCCATGAGATAGTGAACAAATAGGGCTCCTAGGAGAGCACACAAATGGTACTTAAAAAATATGAGTTACAGGTAGAGAATCTTCAAGAGGATTTGATTCATGTATCTCTCTCATCCATTTCAATAGAAAATCATTCATTTACATTATCCTTCTCTCAAGAGGTTGCCAGTGACATTGTCGAATTGGTAGAGGAGTCTCAAGTGATGGGTGAGCATGGGGGGAATTCATATTTATAGGTGATTGTAGGGAGATATGACATGAAGATTTTTTAGGATGAACATGTGTTGCAGGAGCCACCACCTTTGGTGAGATACTTGATCGCTTATGATGATAAAGTTGAGCATACACTCATGGATTGTGGAGACATGTACATTTAGGGTGAGGACACATCCATTTTGGATCCATGGTTATTCAACACCCATGATAAGGAAACTTCTATATAAGATCTAGGTTGAGTTGATACTCATGGATTGGTTGATACAGTGGTACATCCAGGATACAAGATGGTATCGAAGGACATAGGAGTATGCAATGGTATACAGGGGAATATAGTGATTATCATTAGTCTGCATTGGAATGTAGAGGCATACATTGGTGCACATGGGGATGCATTGGAGTGCAGGGTAGAGGCATACTTTATGGAGCATGGAGTTTCCAATGGACAACGTTCCACCCTATTGTCTCACTACATGGATTTTGGATATCATATCATTAGCAGTTGTAGTACCTATGGTGATGGAGAGAGTAGGGTTGACCCTGAGTGTGAGGAGACACCTTTGGATGTGTATGATGGCATGGGAGTAGTGTGGAGTCTGAGTGACTGCTATGATAATCCAACAATGTGTGTGGACGAGTTATTGGTCATACCCTTGGAATTTACCAATGCATGTGACACTTTCCACTCTAGAATACAGTCGTGGAGGTTTCTGTTGTTTTGCCTTGATGATCTCATCAGGTACAACGGGACATGGGAGGATTTTCTGAGAGAGATGGGTGATCCTCAAGTTGTTATAGATATGAAAAAGATTCTACATTTGGGGCATGTAGAAAATGCACACATTGACAGAGGTAGATTGAGGGATGACATGATATACTATAGAGATGGCCCATATTTAGTATATGAGTTCACATTTATGGAGATGATTATGATGGTGACGTATTATACATGTTGGGCAGGGCATTCTGAGAATTATTATGAGTTTGAGGCATAATAAGAGACAGGGATATTTTTCAGTGGGGTGTGTAAACTCTAGGATTTTCTTGTATACATTGTCAGGAGTGAGGGTGGAATATTTCTCTGTACGTGTTGGAAACAACATGACAAATTTGTAGGAATAAGGTTGATTTCTAGTATCTAGTTTTCATCAGTTAGTGGCATACAGGGTTTATTATATTGGCTTAGTTAGATTTTGGAAGTTATCAGTATGGCACAACAAGAGTCAGTGGGAATTGGAAGTGGTGGAATTCCAAATTGGTTATGGGATCAGAGGATTCATTTGGTCGATATATTTCTTCACTACTTAATGGACCAGGCAACGCCAACAAGCGATCTACTTCATACTTGGTTGGTCATGAGAGGGATTTCTAGGATTTGTTCTATATCGCAAGACAAGTTCTCTCTTTTGGTACCCAGGATCGAGTATGGAGGTAGATTTGTAGAATTTGATTTTGCAAGGACACCTTTATAGATTATGCTTCTTCATAGTAGGCCCAATATTTACGAGTATTTTAGCATGGGCTTCGAGGAGTTTGGAATCCAGTATGTGTACATTGGGAATACAATCATGGCTAGGGTGGTGCAATGTCATCATGATGATACCTTTCGGAGATTAGAGTGGGACCCTAGGATTACAGGGTTGGAAATTTCATTGACTGGTAGAGGTGAGTGGATCATTTTAGAGAGAAATCATTCATATTTTCCATTGAGATTCCGTTTTTAGGAGAGATTTTCACTTTTTAGTGATTCGTTGAGGTCTTGTAGCTCTTCACTTTTGTGGTAGTATGTTTATTCGAAAGATGTCATGTTTCTCTTGGAGTGGTCATGGAGGTTAGAATGATTTTATTTCTAGGTCGATTGTTACTTTCAGGAGTTCTCTCATGAGATTTGTGAGAGTGGCTCCCTAGTAGAGCTACTCATTGAGGGGTTGACCAACTTTTTGAAGTACCATGTTTTTTTATCCATCAATAGCATTCAAGAGGACACTTTTTATGTAAGTACCTCACCGTAGAGTGAGTTAAGAGGAGGGTGTTTCACATATTCCAGGATGGTTTGGGACCCATGTATGATGTTCAATTTCAGTTGGGTTCACTTGTGGGAGTGTTAGGGTTTAATGGGATTTCTTGAGGACAATCAATATTTCAGAATGGAGGAATGTCGTGTCCCCATTTTTGGATTCCTTTATTAAGTCATTAGAGTCACTTCAAGAGGCTTTAGTCAGCCAAGTCAGAGGGTGAGACTATGTCATCAATGAGATTAGAGGGTTTGGATGCATTTTATGGGGCTCAACTTATTTTATTCACCATCATTCATCATCATGATCATTTCCACATAGCTTGTTCTTGGTTCCATTGCATTCCGACGATTTTCATAAAATGGGGTTATTAATGGGCATATTTTAATTAATTACAATATATGTACTATTTGGATATTTTTTCTTGGAGAAATACCTTAGTGTAATATCTCATTGGAAACGAGGAAAAACTATATACAATATGGGATGATGAAAAGTGACTTTCAGTGGCTAGAGAAATAAAAAAGGAAAATTAATCACGTTTTGGAGTTAAAAGGTTCATTAAATTAATGAAGTGATTTTATGAGAAAATATTAAAAATGAATTAAAAGTCACTTGAAGGGAAAAAGTTGAAAATGGGTATAAAGGAGAGACACGTGATCATGTTTTCTCATTATTGAAGATTGTGAATTGGAAATTAGAACCTAGAGATGGGTGAGGTGACTTCCTTCTTGTTTGGTGGATTTCTAGATGAAACCATCACCATTGATAGAGTTTGGTGCTGAAATACACACCCTATTCCATCGATAGGACTACACAGGTTCTTCATCGATCTATATGATCATACTATAGTAGAAGAGATAGATCCAATGCAAGCTATTGTGCATTTATTCAGTTGCAACATGGGGATTTCTTGGAGGATTTAGTAGTAGAAGAGGGTCACTGGGCCAAACCAATAAGGACAAGCTTGATTCCCTAAAACCTATTTGAGAGGATACCAGGGTGCTTCATTCAAGACAATTATTATTATTTTCTAACAAGTAAAACTCCCAGGGCACAACAATGCAACAATTTCCAGTCTGTGAGGGTTACAACAACTATCCAAGTCTCCGACAATATATCATAAGGCCAACAAGATTACCTATGAGGAAAGGAGAGTGTGATAGATATATTTAAGACCCTTCATAGATAGATATCATCCCATTATGATGAGTATTTCCACTAGGACAAACTTTACAGTCATTCTTGACAATTGTGCAACGTATTTTTGAGTGCATGCAACTCATTCTTTTGTGCATGTAGTGGATAGACACAACATATCTCAGATCCATCCATCTACTTTCATTATTTGTATTTATCATTATTTTTCTTTGTATTCCAGCAATATCTCCATATATAAAAATATAGTTGAAGAGTTTTGCTTGAGTTTCCCGCATTTTAGCTTATATTATCCATCATTTTGCTTAACAAAATTATTGAGTTGGTTATGGTTCCACATATATTTGCATGAACTTTTTTAAACATTTAAACACAACAAAATGCATCCAGAAACCTTTGAAACTCAATCAAAAACCCCCAACGTATAATATCTATAGTTGAAACCCCAGTTATTAGTAGTTTATATCCAGATCTTGGATCCGGTATATTACACTACTACCATATGTGAATACATGACNAACAAAATGCATCCAGAAACCTTTGAAACTCAATCAAAAACCCCCAACGTATAATATCTATAGTTGAAACCCCAGTTATTAGTAGTTTATATCCAGATCTTGGATCCGGTATATTACACTACTACCATATGTGAATACATGACCCTCTACGATATTCATTAGTTATATAGGATATAATTCTAAATACAAAATATCTTCAATGGTCAATTATGCAACTTGACCTTACATAAAAATAACCTGTAATTGATGCTCCCAGAGCACGACAGGTCACATTAGCTTGACCTTATTAAAAACAACCTGTAACTAATTCTCCTGGAGCATGAGGGGTCACATCAGCATATAACACACTTAGACATAACTAAATCATCAATCATTCTTCTAGGCACTGCAACTTGTCAAGAACCATTGAATTAATTATGTTAGTCTATTTGATAATTGGCATGTTCTTTGTGGTTTTACATTAATTGACTTTTGCACACTATACTTGAACAAAAAAACACACTACAACAAAAAATAGAAAACCCATAACAAACAATTTGTCCCCATCAGGATTGAAATTCGTTGCATCTCCTTGAATATGGTCGCTGAGATCTTGTACAGAGAAAATAAATTGGAGATACTCTTCTTTGTTGTTCCAAGTACCCGCTTTAATGACATCATGGAATATACATGTGCATCATATGAATAAACCCATACTTTACATATCATTGGCTAATTCATGCTCCATTGAGTGAACAAAACATAGAGCACAGATCTATTGGATCTCTCACGAGCTCTTCGATTTAGTCGAAAATAATGAACTTTCAACCACATTATGCCTCTTCGATTTCTCAAAAATGGACAACCAAATGCATGCACCAATATGGAGGTTGAAACGACAATGTGAACATCCAAATAATAATTTGAACTCCCAAGCAAATTGTAGTTCATGACTTCCACACATCGGCTTGGTTTTTCTATCCCACTCGATTTCCATAATTTCCTCAATGGTGGACCCTTACATTAATGGAACCATCACTCTCTCAAAGGAATCATAATCAATAAACACTCACAACTTCAACAGTGTCATCTCTCACACAAAACACAGAGCAATATTCTCTCATACCATAAATCCACACACACCTATACTAATATATGTATACAGGACCAATGCTCATATCTCTTTCACATATTCCTATCCATCCCAGGAGGGATTTAATCTAGTACAGGCTCTAATACTAAAAAAAAAAAGAGAAGAAGGAATTTTCACACACACAGAATATATATTTTTCTCATATATCATTCCTTCACACAAGTTACATATTTATACAGATAATAGAATTCTCTAGATCCATGAATTGTTGATATAGGACTCTAATAATAGATAATACACCCTACAACCAACTCATAACCTTATTCTAGTAATAACTTCTTATATTTCAAATGGAAACCTATTACAACTAATTTCTACATTATTCGAACTATAAATTGATAATATGATCCAAGACAAAATTGGATATTTCTAAGAGTTGTTTCTTTGCATACGATAATAGAAATTTAATATGCACATGGAAATTGTTGGAAAGTTTACACCCTTTCCCCATGATAAAAATGTGGGGGCTATGAATTCATAATAACATCCAAGCCAACATTTGATACTGTTAAAGAGTTTTTTCTTTGCAGATGATAATAAAAATTTAATATGCACATGGAAATTGTTGGAAAGTTTACGCATGTTCTCCATGATAAAAATGTGGGGGCGATGGGTGTTTTCCATGTTACATTTCTCCTCGAGATGAACGCATATGGTTCCTTGCAAATTGAACCCACACTAACTAAAAGATCAATGTACTGGGAAAGAGAAACTTTGTAAATTATTTTCCCCTTTCTATCAAATTTGATGCACTAGATCACATAGAATGCATAAAATTAGAGAGGAGGCTACAGATCGACATGACAATGTTGGAAGGGTCTTAGAACCAAGAGAGACTCTATTGTTTGTTGGAGAGCCACCAATATCCATTGAAAATTTGCTGAGGGATAAGAAATCTACAACCATTTTCTTAGAGCGACATTTATTTATTTTAATCTGGGTAAAGAAAATTCTCATAGGGAAATAACCGTATTTTCATAATAAGGTTCTAAAATTTGCATAATTTGTATTCTTGATGCTCTGATTTACTAAGGAAAGAGGATCTGGGAATGATCACAGAGGTCCAGAAAGATCCAGAACATCCATAGATGTCCAAAATGGTTCATAAATGCTAAAACTCCAATTTCTTCAAATTGTTTCAAAAATTCTATCAATGCGTAGAGATATTTTTCAGATTTCCAATGGCGCAAAGGGTTTGTCAAATAGAGATCATATGAAAAAGTTATTATCGGTTAGAGTTTCAGACAAACCTAGTCAAAATTCAAAGTACAAGGAAAATATGGAGGTGACATGTGGCACCACTGCAAGGGTGACTTGTGGCACCTAATTAGAAGTTGTCTGGGAAAGGTAAAATTCGACTACAGGTTGATAAGTGATTCAATCAGATGATGGCAAGTGTCTCCAATCAATTGCTTGATAAGTGGCATTGGAAAGAGACTATGAGAGGCCACTACATGGTTACTTCCCATTGGCCCATATAGTCGAGGTTATATAAAATATTATGGAGTCAATGGGGTTCAACCCCATGGCCTCCATATCCACCAAAGGTATTCACATAAAACTCCACACCAATGTGTCATTAAATGTTCCTTGAAATGTATGTGACAAAAATTATAATTAAACTTAAACAAATTCGCATATGGGTGGATAAAAGGCCGAGGGCCTAAGTGATCTGAAATCGGATTTGAAAGCCTGACAGGGCTTGAAAAATGCTCAAAAATGAAAGTTCTTGGAATATGATGAAACCAATACCATTGTGTCTGTCTCGTCTTCCTGATTCGGGTGATATATTTACTTTTTCAAACAGAGTTCATATGGAGAAGATATCGCATTCTGTCAGAAAAGTCAAACAGGGAAAAAAATTGTTAACTGTGCAGTCTGTACAGTCCGTACGGACGTTGATGTGGCATGTCCATATGCTGATGTGGCATGTCCATACAAATGACACATGGCAGGTCCATACAGGGGACACGTGGCAGCCTCGGGTAATGACACGTGGCATGCAGTTTTGGACATTTCGGCGTACGGATGGACCTATTCGAAGGTGACACGTGTCACCACTGGAAGGGTGACACATGGCATGGATGACGTCATCATATGACGTGGCGACTGTATGATGACATGGCTCGAATGACATGGCAGGTGACAGAGTGTACAGCAGCAATGAGTGGCAGATGACCTAGACGAATCGTTTGTTGACATGTGGCATTTATTTGGCAAGTGATTGGGTGCCATGTGGCACCCTAGTATTGGTCTATTTCATTTTGGTTTGTTAATCAAATTTTTTTTAAGTCGACCGGATTCGAACCGGTGACCTCCTTCTCCACGTTACGCCTTCACAAAGACCATCATACCAATGCACCATTATATGTTACTTAACATATGTATGAGAATTAATATATATATATGTTTATATATTTGTGTATTGCGCGGGGGGTCAGGCCGGGGCTTATCCCCGACCCCTGGTTCTATGAATTATATGGGACCACACCATATGAACGGGCGCAAATGTAAATAGTTGGCGCAGGGTTTTTAAAAATAACCCACGGATCTATTTGTCTAACCCTTGTTAAATGGGTGCGGTTAGTTGGCAACCGACCAACGGTTATATGGTTGTGTCCATAGGATCAGGTGTTCACGCAGTTTGGGGCTAGCTCTTAGCCTTATTAACACCATATGACCATTCCAAGAGGGGCGTGCACCCAGGAGAGGGGTCTTAAGCCTATTATAACCATAAATTAGTTCAAAAAGTGGGTTTAAAAACTAATTTTTGGGTTTTTAAATGTAATTAGCCCATTTTTAACGTAATTAATCCATTTTTGGGAGTTATTGGGTAGTTTTTGAGCCTAACTTCTTGGAGGAAGTTGGAGATGACAAACTAACTTCCCAACTATATAACCAAGGCCTGTTTGAGGCCATGGGGATATCTTTGAGGGCATTCAGAGTAGAATGATGTTGAGGAGAAGCCAAGCCAAAGCCAGTTTGAGGCAGAGAAGCTGTTGAGGAGGAGATGTTGTCGGATCATTTCTAGGAGCTCTGGATGTCCGTTTTGCGTGCTGTTTTCTTTGCATGGTTCTAGAGATCTGGGTGAACATGACCAGATCAGTCTTGTAGCCATTTGGCATTGCAGTGATGTACTTTTGATCTTTTGAATAGAAATAAAGAAGCCTCCCTCACAGAGAAAAAGGCTCGGAGACGTAGGCAAAGTTGTGCCGAACTCCGTTATCAATCTACGTGTTATGGTTTGTTGTTTATTCTTTCAATTCAGATCTGCAAATGTATATATGGCTGTCATAATTCATCTTATTTCCTCATTCTTTCACTAAGTTTCTCAAATGGTTAATTAACACATGCAAAATTAAAACTCGACCATAAGTCATTAAAAGATCCGACAGATCAAGTGGTATCAGAGCTAGTTGACGTTTGGATTTGAGTTTTGCATGTTAACCAGGGAAGAGCTCATCTCAAGGAAGAAAATGGCATCTACAGGAGAACTTTCTCAAAATGAGAAGGAGTTTAGATATTTGGTGTTTTCCATGGCTGAGATGGTGAAGGTGTTGTATGAAGACTACTTGAAACGAAAGAGCACGGTTCAAGTGAAAGATTCAAAGAACAACAAAGGAAAAGAAGGATTGAAGGAAGTTCCTTCTACATCTGTTTTAGAAAACACATCTGAGGTATGCAGTGAAGGTTCCTCATCAAATTTTCCTCATTCTCATCAAGTTGGTTTTGGTGCATTCGAAAAACATACAAAAGGTGTAGGTTTGAGAATACTAACCAAGATGGGTTATGAAAAAGGAAAGGGCCTTGGATGTAGAGGTCAAGGCATTGTAAATCTTATTGAGGTTGAGGAAAGGCCTCGATACTTAGGATTGAGATATGGCAAAGGGGACCTTGGAGAGACTTCCAAGATAGGTTCCAAAACTTCAGAAGCAAGTAATGATTCAAATGGCCAACTTAAGACATTGCAAGAACACTTCACAAAAGGAAATGGCGCATCACTTCAGGATTGTGGTAGTGAATGCAAGTCGTCTCCAAAGAAAAGTGAAGATCAACATGGAAGGTATAATGTTCATGTTTTTATTAATTCTCCTTTTGATTATAACAAGCATAATCAAGTAAACCAGGACTTCTGGAATCTTTATCCATGTACTTATTGTCATTCACCTAAGCATTGTGTTACCAAGTGTTGGAGGAGACAAAATTTGTACAGGAAACCTATGTCGACCAGGAAGGAAACATGACATAAAGGCTCAAGTCCAAAATGGAAGAAAGAGAAGGGTAAACAGGTCTGGATTCCAAAAACTCGTTGCACATTTTGCAACAAGAGTGGACATCAAAAGACTAGTTGTTGGAAGCTTAATCCGGAGCTTCGTCCAAGAAAGGACAAAAGGATTTTTCATGTACTCACGAAGGATAAGCTCATGTCGTGTAGATATATAAAGTATATCAGTTCATTTGCTGTCATCTTTTTGATGTTGTCATTAGCAATGTTTTCTACATGGATGATAGTAGCTTCAGTAAGATGTAATAGGGTTCAAATGGCTAACAATATATTGTCAGTTGTCATGATTGTGTTACAGTTGATCTTGATGAGACAGGTGCATAGGACAGAGTTCAGAGATAGAGAGAAAGTCGGGTGGCCTATCCCGAGCTTGTTGACTGGTCAGTAACTATTTGTGGACCAAAAGGTCTTCTTGTGGGGAGGTGTGATCCGAAATCAGATTCAGAATCCTCACAGAGCTTGAAAAATGCTCAAAAATGAAAGTGCTCAGAATCCAACTAAACCAACACCATTGCGTCCATCTCGTCTTCCTGATTCTGGTGGTATATTTACTTTGTCAAACGAGTCCGTATGGAGAAGATATCGCATTCTGTTTGAAAATTCAAACAGGCAAAAAAATTGTTGACTGTGCAGTCCGTACATTTCGTACGGACGCTGATGTGGCATGTCCATACACTGACGTGGCATGTCCGTACAGACAACACATGCCAGGTCCGTACAGGGGACACGTGGCAGCCTCGGGTAATGACATGTGGTAGGCAGTTTTGGACATTTCGACATACAAATGGACCTATTCGGAGGTGACACGTGTCACCACTAGAAGGGTGACACGTGGCACAGATGACATCAGCATCTGACGTGGCGACCGTACGATGATGTGGCTCGAATGATGTGGCAGGTGACATAGTGTATGGCAGCGACGCGTGGCAGATGACTTGGATGAATCGTTTGCTGACACATGGCATTTATTTGGCAAGTGATTGGGTGCCACATGGGCTGCCACATGGCACCCCGCTATTGGTCTATTTCGTTTTGGTTTGTTAATCAAAAAGTTTTGAAGTCAACCGGATTCAAACCGGTGACCTCCTCCTCTACGTTATGCCTTCACAAAGACCATCGGACCAATGCGCCATTGTATGTTACTTAACATATGTATGGGAATTAATATATATATATGTTTATATATTTGTGTATTGCGCAGGGGGTCGGGCCGGGGCTTAGCCCCGACCCGCGGTTCTATGTATTATATAGGACCACACCATATGAACGGGCGCAAATGTAAATAGTTGGCACGGGGTTTTTAAAAATGACCCACAGTTATATTTGTATAACCCTTGTTAAATGGGCATGGTTAGTTGGTAACTGACCAACGGTTATATGGTTGCATCCACAGGATCGGGTGTTCACGCAGTTTGGGGCCGGTGCTTAGACCTTTAGGCCAGCGCTTGGCCTTATTAACACCATATGACCATTCCAAGAGGGGCGTGTTCCCAAGAGAGGGGGCTTAAGCCTATTATAACCATAAATTAGTTTAAAAAGTGGGTTTAAAAACTAATTTTTGGGTTTTTAAAAGTAATTAGCCCATTTTTAATGTAATTAATCCATTTTTGGGAGTTATTGGGTAGTTTTTGAGCCTAACTTCTTGGAGGAAGTTGGAGATGAGAAACTAACTTCCCAACTATATAACCAAGGCCTGTTGGAGGCCATGGGGACAACTTTGAGGGCATTCAGAGTAGAATGATGCTGAGGAGAAGCCAAGCCAAAGCCAGTTTGAGGCAGAGAAGCTGTTGAGGAGGAGATGTTGTCGGATCATTTCTAGGAGCTCTGGACGTCCATTTTGCATGCCGTTTTCTTTGCATGGTTCTAGAGATCTGGGCGAACATGACCAAATCAGTCTTGTAGCCATTTGGCATTGCAGTGATGTACTTTTGAGCTTTCGAACACAAATAAAGAAGCCTCCCTCACAGAGAAAAAGACCTGGAGACGTAGGCAAAGTTGTGTCGAACTCCGTTATCAATCTGCGTGTTATGGTTTGTTGTTTATTCTTTCATTTCATATCTGCAAATGTATATATGGCTGTCATAATTCCTCTTCTTTCCTCATTCTTTCACTAAGTTTCTCTAATGGTTAATTAACGCATGCAAAATTAAAACTCAACCATAAGTCATTAAAAGATCCGGCGGATCACTAAGCCATTGACTCTTAGCCCTGGTTCTTACCATACTCTGTGACCACACCATACTGCAAGGGATATTGGAATATATTTTTGTTGGAGTTTATATGTTATGGTTATAATACATATAACCATATGTTATATGGTATAACCATATAACAAATGATAACAAAAATTCATGAAGTTTTTAACTATATTTTATATGTATTGTAACAAAATCCATAAAATACGATGGTCGGTGAGAATAGAACCCAAAACCTACCAAACAACAACAACTTAAACAAATTTCCACTAACCAACTATCCTCTATTATTAGTTTCCTATAACTATAACTTTATTAATAGTTAAGTTGTGTCTACAATTACAGATTTGGTTAATAAACCAACAAATTGTAATTAATACTAACCATAATTTCCCAGAATTGGTTTAGACGGGCATCCTATTTAATTCGATGCACCCCAAGGATGGGAACACACAATTAATGCAAAAAAATTAATCTCATAAAGCATGCCCAAGTGTGACAAGTTATGAGACTACACCATAAGTTGTGAGGCTACACCAGCGAGGAGACTGCTACAAGAGCAGGAAGCTAAACCAAACGATGCTCTAAGGAGAATAAAACAATTGGTACATGAACAAAAAATGAGAGAACAAGTCTTCAATAAATCACAGCTGCACCAAGATAAAATGAAAATAATTTTCGACACACACACAAAAGAAGATGATTTCAAAGTGAATGATTTGGTACTAAAGTGGGATGTAAGAAATGAAGATAGAGGGAGGCATGGGAAGTTTGATCATCTTTGGTTGGGACCATTCAAGATTATTGCATACCGTGGGAGCAATGAATATTTTCTTCAATAGCTTAATGGAGATCTTATTGGTGGGGGACCTATGAATGGAAGGTTTCTCCAACATTATCTTGTTTAGCAATTTTTTCAGTCTCTTCATGTCATTGTAAATAACCATTTTTATTTTCAGATAAAGCATTTCAAATCACCATTCAACAAAAAATGAAGCCCGAAGTGAAGGCCCTAATTTTATGCTAGATTTATTCATAACTGTGTCAAGAGGGTCTTGAAAAGAGTTTGGTTTTTCAATTTAGAGTCTTTAATTCAAATAAATCCCAATGGTCACACACTTGGTTTGTTGTTATTTGCCACCTCACTAGGAGGATAACATCCCCATTAGAGCCAGATGTTAGCACCATGATTTTTTGTAGTTAGAGTGAGTCCTAGATGATTCATAGTCAATGCATCAAAGTTTATAAGATCAGTGACCAAATAAAGAGTTCTTCAAAATTATTGAGTAACATGTCTAGCCATAAGTTGGTTAAAGGGGTGTAAGGTTCTCCAAATTTAAAGTGTAAAGGTCCACTTCCCTAAGTCTTGAGTCATGTCAAAAAGGTGGAAATTATGTACCAAAATTAAGTCAAGTGGTTGGGATAAAGGTCACATCGAATCATATTATGACCATCATTCCCTAACCATGAAGTCAAAAAAGTAATAAATCATGGAACTCATATCATTTGTACTTTGCACACTTCAAAAGTGTACTCGTTCCACAAGTTTGTTGTGCAAATCTTCAAATTTCTTTCGAACTTTTTGCTTCCATGGATTTATTGTCCTTTTCCATGATTTCATTATGTATTCGTTCAAGAATAATTATCGGTCACCCTTCACTCCTCCCCTTCCCTTTCAAATATTTTGAATCATCTGTAGTTTTTTCAACAAGCTATGGAGCCCTTCACTACGTAAAATTTATTTTCTTCCAATCATTATGTAATTCTGTTGTTTTGATTTTATTGCATCTCCTCCATTGTTTTCATCCATTTCTTCAAGTATTTTGGAGCTTGTTACAAACTAGATTTTTTGACAAGTTGTTTCTTCTCACAGTCATCCTTCTCCTTCTGAATGTCCTGCTGTCGAGCCGAGCTTTCCACTGCGCCAAAATTTTTCATCACAATTTCCTATCGTGCCAAGTCTCCCGTTGTTGTTTTCTACCATGCCGAGTTTCCCCACGGCACAAAATTCCTCCATCACGATTTAATGGCATGCCGATTTTTCCCACTGCTTTGAATTCCTCCATCGTGTTTTACTGTCGCACCAAAAATTTCTGTTACTTCTTTGTTTGCAGCACAAAGGTTCCTGTTGCTACCTTTTCTTGCAATTTCTGCAAAGTTCATTATTCCTTTTCTTCGTGAAGAGGGTATTACAATTCATTACTGTGCACGTGAAATTAATATATACCAGCATCATGGCAACTTCCCAAAGAAAAAGAAAGAATGTGAGAAGTAGCAGGATCGTGAGGTTTGAACTTCAGGATTTGGAGTTAATAAATGAATAC
>WSFP011487130.1:0-15339 GCA_009831015.1 Picea engelmannii
CAGTTAAACTTTCTCCCACATGAATTGACACCTTTATAGGTTTGCAATCCTTCATGTTGAAACGCTTCAAGATTGTTTCAATATATTTCCTCTAGTTCAACCAAAGCTTTCTAATTGCACAATCTCTCTTGATCTCCATTCCCAGAATTAGGTTTGTTGTACTGAGATCCTTCATGTCGAACTTGGAGGATAATTGTTTCTTCACCTCCTTTATTGCATCCATGTTGTTTTTTATTATCAATGTGCCATCTAACACAATGCTACATATATGAAACATTGACCTTCGTCCCTGGAATATATGCACTGATCAACTTTTCTTCTCACAAATCCAAAACTAAGGATGTCTGTGTCAAAATTTTGGTACCAAATCCTTGGTGATTTCTTTAGACTGTAAAGGGACCTTTTCAGTTTGCACACTAGCTCTTTCTTTCCCTTTACTGCAAATCCTTTAGGTTGTTTCATGTAGATTACTTCTTCTAGGTCCCCATGTAGGAATGATGTCTTTACATCCATTTAATCTATCTCAAGATCAAATGCTACAGCCATAGACATTGGTACTCTAATGGAAGTTAATTTTGCAAAAGGGGAAAAAATTTCATCGAAATCGACTCCCTCAACTTGGGAATATCCTTTCGCTATTAGTCGAGCTTTGAATTTCCCGACTCGACTTGTTGCATTCATCTTTTTCTTGAATACCCACTTACTCCCAACGAGATTTTTTCCATTACATAATTCAACTAAATCCAATGTCTCATTCTTGTGCAAGGATTCCATCTCTTCGACCATTGCGTCCTTCCAGAGTCTACCCTCTTCCGATTCGATTCCCTCCTTGACTTACTTGGGCTCCTCGTCAGTGGATGTTAACACAAATGCGGAACAAAAGTCGGGTGGACTATACCTTTCGACTGGTTTTCTTACTCATTCATACCTCCTTACAACTAGGGTTGGTTGTTCCATCTCTTCATTTGATTCAATCGACTCATTTGAATCATCTTCTTCAGTCCTCAATTCAAACCTCACCTTCTCTAGATTTTTCTCTATTTGAACCACTTTAGACTCGGACTTACCTCTGAATTCTCTAAATATCACATCTCGTCTCTACAATTCTCTCCTTGATGTAGGATCCCATAGCTTATATCCTTTCATTCCTTCTTTGTATCTAATGAAAATACACTTGACTTCCTTCTTTCTAGATTGCTCCTCTTTTCCTCGGGAACACGCACAATTTCATCACGACCAAATACTTTGAGATGTGAAAGTGAAGGATTATTTCCAAACCATACCTCATGAGGATTCGTTTCAACTAGTGTCGATGAAGGAGACATATTCACTAGATATTTTGCAGTGTTGACTGCTTCTGCCCAAAATTCTTGTGCAAGCCCAGCGCCACTAAGCATGTTCCTTGCCTTGTTCATCAATGTTCTATTCATTCTTTAGGCAACTCCATTTTTTATGTGGGGTATATGGTGTGGTATTTTAACATGCTATGCCACATTGCTTGTAGAACTACTCAAAATCCTTTCCACATAATTCACCACCATTGTCAATTCTCAACACCTTGATCTTGCTATATGTCCGGTTTTCTACAAGAGATTTAAACTCTTTGAATTTCTTGAAAACCTATGATTTCTTCCTCTGGAAATATATCCTTGTCTTCTTGGAAAAATCATCTATGAAGAAGACATGATACAAGGATCCACCAAGTGAAGGGACTGTTACAAGCATGAACACATCACTATGAACCAATTCTAGAATCCCCTTTGCCCTTGTTGCTCTAGATGGGAATATCACCCGATTTTGTTTTCCATATATGCAACGTTCACAAAAATCAACTTCTAAATTATATTCAAGAAAACCTTCAACCATACCTTTATTGTGCATAAGTCGAAGTCCTTTTTCTCCAATGTGTTCCATCCTTTCATGACATAATATGGTCGAGTCGACTTGACAAGAGCTTGTTGAGTCGGTTTGAATCGACTCATCCCGAGATGAGTTGATTCCATTTGAAGTCAAGTCAGCTTTAGGAACAATGATGTTGTTGCATCCAATCGAGTTGACATTCTCTAACAACTTGTATAAGGTTCCAATCCAAAATCCTTTCATTAATACCATCACGCCTCTGAGCATTTCGCATGTATCCTTCTGAAATAGAGTGTGCACTCCTACATCACTCATCTTACTAACAACTATCAGTTTTCTTACCAAACCTAGAATATATAGCACACCTGGAAGGGTTCTACTTCTCCCATCCTGCAGTATCAATCAGACTCTTCCCCATCCAACAATTTTGGTTGTCGAGTCGTCTCCCAAGAACACATATCCTCCTTCATATCTCTCATATACATAAAACTATTCTCTATGAGGTGTCATATGATAGGATGCTCCTGAGTCAATGAACCAAACATCTTGATATGATTTTGTACTGGTCAATTCCAGATACACATTGTCTCCTTTATCTAGAGTAGTCTTTCTCTCAGTCGACTGCTTCTCATCAGATCCTATACTGAATTCCATTACCTTTGATTTGCAATCCCTTTTATTATGCCCAACTTTACTACGTTTCCAACATCTTCTCTTCAACTAAACTGGGGATTTAGATCTACCCTTAGACTTAAACTTTCTACCAGAGAATTTTCCCTTATCTATGTCAATCGATCGACCTCTTATCATTAAAGCATCTTTGGTTGATCCTTCCATGTTCTTACATCTCATTTCTTTTGATGGTAGAGATGCAACCATGTATTATAGTGCTAATGTGGTTGAATTACTCCCCATAGCCATGACTAAGTTATCCTAGGAGTCTGACAAAGAATATAATAGACTAATACATTTCTCCTCCTCGATGATTTTGATATCTACAAAAGATAACTAACTTATCATAATATTGAATGTATTCAAATTCTCATCTACCAAACTACCATCACTCATCCTCATAAGATACAACTTCTTTCTAAGGAACAATTTCTTTACTAGGGATTTCGACTGGTACAAGCTTCCCAACTTGTCCCACAATTTCTTGGCCGAGTCTTCACTTGAGACAGTCAACAACACCGAATCTGCTAGATAAAGTTGAATTGTACTCCTTGCTCTTCTTTCAATTTTCTCCCATTCTTCCCTCAACATACCTTTCAGAATGGTACTTGGAAAGAATGTTGCCCATTGTTCTCGATCTACAAAGAGATCTTCAACTTTAAGCTTCCAAGCTCAAAATTCTAGCCATTGAATTTTTTGATCTCTATTCTTGAGCTACTTGTCATTCTTTTAAGCACAACTTTAAACATCTTTGACTTACGACTCTTACTAGACCTAGGGTATAACTCAGATCCAATATTGTCAAACCAAGATCTGGTACCACATGTTAGTAAATGTATTTCCACGCTAAAACTGATAGAAGAGAGGAAGATAGATTTAAGATAGAAAATAAATGACAAAGCAATCACACAGTACATAGAGATTTAACCCTGGAAACACAAATTGGAAAACCAACATTCCTTGAGTGTCTTTCTCTCTTTTTATCTTATTCATTCATAATAAAAGGTTACATGTATAACCTTGGTCTACACCTAAGACACAATCGACATCATACCCTCTTTATTTACACAAGAACAACCCTGCAACCAGTTCGGCTTACATCTACATGACCAACAATCTTATGCTAAAGATAAGCCTGAAAATCAACTACAACATTCAAAATAATACAATTACAACATGCCTTATTTATATGCTTTATAGTAGGCAAAACCCTAAATAAAGGCACCCAAAAACGCTTACAGATCCACGCATATCATTGGATGCAAATCTCGTGAATCTCATGATTCTGTTACAGGCGACTACCAGTTGATTACCAGTCAACCTCCATTCGATCTTTAGTCGGTTGCCACATGACCTCCTAACAACCTCTTGTTGGTTGACCTCTTCAACTTGTTGTCAATCACTTCAACTTCAACTTTGCCCCATCGATCACTTCAACCTTTGACTTTCATTCCCAGTCGATCCACCTCGACTAGACTTTCACTGCAAAGAAAGTAACAACTCAACATTTTTTACCTTCTATCCTCAACGTTCTTATTTTTTCTCCTATAAAAGATTCTCTATGACGCTCTCTTTTGAAATATACTTGCTTCAAGAGTCCCTGATGATGGGTGGAGTGTCCACTCAAAATGTTGGACATTTCAAACCCCTTACATAGTTTTAAATCTAGAAATCTAAACATCAACATTATGAGGAATCATGAAAACTTGCACACTCTGAAGCACGTAACAAGTTTTTGTTTTTTCCCCAACCTTTATGCTTTAAAAACCTTCCCATTCATGGATTCTCAGTGGGAACTCATAGACAATGAACATAATACCACGAGGAAGGAGAATGGAATAAGAAACTTCAACACATCCAAAAATAATAGTAACTTTCCTTACAAGGTACCTTTCTCGTGCTCTTTCTTTACCTTCCTTCACTAACCGCTTTAGGCATTCATATTTGGCTTTGAAAGTCAAAGGTATTATTGAGTTTCATTATGACACATGATGGAAAATATGAGAGTTCTTGATTTATTATCTTACAAGGAGGGCTTTATTTCCCATGGACCCCTCTTTCATCTTCCTTTCTTGTGGACTCATAACTCGTTTGTGCTCCCAACAACTATATTGGACCATTACATATTATATTTCAACATTACTTCTTTAAATAGCACAAAGTTTACCCCATATGTTTTAGCTTCTACTTATGCAACCATTCTCTAGTTAAGCCTTAGTTTCAAGATCATTGGTAAGAAAAATATTACATCACTAGTTCATTTATAGATCATTTATTTAAGCTTAAATAACATGATAGAGATTATAATAACTACACACTTAAAATTTATATATAATCTAATCCAATACCTTCCAAAAATTGAAAATGGAATATTACAATACCTCTTTCTCTTAAAAATGAAGATTTCACTTTCTCTTAAAAACGAAGATAGAAACAAATTTAATCATAAATTTGATGAATGAGATTATATTTATAAGGTTTCACTTCTAAAGTGTGTATACAAATATGTGACTATGAGTAGTATAATATTTGTATGCCCCGATTTATAAACATGCACACATGGATATAATTAGGACAAAAGTGTGTGTATACAAATATGTGACTATGAGTACTATAATATTTGTATGCACCAATTTATAAACATGCACACGTGGATATAATTAGGACATGGATAGTTGTTAACACCCACCACCAACCACAATCCTTGAGAGTAGAAGAAATATCGAGATTCAAGACTAAAACGATCCCACATACATTTTGTGTAATTCCAACCATGAGAGAATGCTAATTTTTTACACATAAACACATATAGGAAAAAAAAATAAAAAAAAATAGAAACATTAACATAAACAATATCTTAAATACACTCAACATCCTTCATCAATTTTCATATTGAGTTCTATTAATATTTTGTTGATTTTGTATGAAAAGGTCCAACCATGTGGATCACAAATGATTTTAGAACACTCTCTATATAAACAACAATTCCAAAAAAATACAAAACAATATATAAACAACAATTCCAAAAAAAAATACAAAACTATATAAACAACAATTCCAATTTTTTTTTACAAAACTATATATAAACAACAATTCCAAAAAAATACAAAACTATATATAAACAATAATTCCAAAAAAATACAAAACTATATTTCGAATTAGAAGAGATAAAATGTTTTTCATAAGCAAAAACAAATTCGCTAGTCATGAAAAACATTGTCAAATTTTTGGTGTGAGAGAAAAATTAAAAACCTTGATTGATTGATTGATTTAAATGGAGGGAAAATTTCTCATTGCTAATAGAAAAATAAGTTGTAGTCTAGATGTTTTAAGAATGACTCTTTTTTGACGATATTTTTTAGGAATATTTACCCGAAATCTGGCGAGAAATTGTTAGATCTTCATATTTGAGTGATTATTTCTGTATAATCTGAGTGTTCCAGGGGTTTTTCAGTATGTTGAATCCATTTCTGCATTCAAAAATGGATTTTAAACAACAAAAAATAGTGATTTCGTGCAAATTTATATCACCAAATTCTGACGAAAAAATCCATTTCGTAGAACAGTTAGACAACGCCGAAAAATAAACGTTATATATTTTAGAACACCTTAAAATTATTGTAGTTTAAACGTTCTACGTTTTGGTTCTTTTTCGGGAATATGATCCAATTAATTTTGTCCTAAATTTGATGATAAATTGTTGGATTTGCAGATTTCAGTGATTAAATATGTATAATCCAAGTACCTCAAGGGTTTTTCAAGACGATGAATCCATTTACGTATTCATAAATGTAATTTAAATAATAGAAAATTAAAATAGCCAAAACGTAGAACGTTTAGACAATGTCATTAAATCTTTGTAGTTTTATTTGAATGAAGATGCATACCTAATAAATATTTTTTGAATATGGTATGTCAACAACAAATGATAGTACCTAGGGTAAACAACAAGGCTCCAAGTCATTACGACAACATACTCACTATCAACTCAATATGCCACTTGTTAGAAATTGACCTAAGTAGAAAGAATAAGAATTATTCCTCCCAACCACTAAAGCTAAACCCAATTAACTACATAACTTCTTTTTTTCAAGTGAAAATTTGCTCAAAATTATATTAATGATATAATTTTCTTTACATACTGTCATACATAGAATAACAGACTATATTCAACCAATATTCTTTGTCATGACATTTCATATTCTACCATAAAAAACTACAAAGATCATGAGTTCCATAGAGATAACAAAAAACTGTTGTTTTAACAATTTCCAGCCTGGATACTACTATATGCTTCTTCCCAATATATACCATGACTTGATAAAAACTGCCAAAATACCAAAATTAAACTTGGATATGCAATGATGCTCAGTGAATATCCAGAAACTTTAGTCTCCCAGCCCCTTTGGGATCCCACTGATAGTATGTCAATCTTCCTTCAGGTGCCAATAAAGCTTCTTTGGATAGCTTGTCAGCCTCAATGTTGAACTCCCTGTAATTATGGTGGAAACTAAGGGCCTGGAATTTTTTACATAATACTTTTATGAGATTTTTCCATCCTTCAATAGTGCAAATGTCCAATTTGCCTCTGTCATTAAGCCATTATATAATCACTTTAGAGTCACCAAAAGCTTGCAGCCTATTAATCTCAAGATAGTTTGCTAGAGTAAGGGAAGCCCAGATTCCCAATAACTCAGCCTTTGAATTTGTACCTCCACCGCAATTATAATACCACCTGTATGCAATATTATTATTAGTTTTAATTACTCCTCCGGCCCCACAGGATGACCGATCCTTTTTTGTAGCCCCGTCGAAAAAAGATATGGCTAACCCCTCTTCATGTTGAATAAAGCATTCTTTAACTGTGCATTTAGAAATAGGAATATTTTTGGTTCTAAGCAAACCCATAATCTTATGAAGGAAAGAATGAACAACTGCCTTTTTATCTTCAAAGATGCCCTTATTCATTTTGATCCATAAACACCAACAGGTTATGGCTGCAATCTCCGGTGGAACAGACTTATCATTAATCCATTGATTGAAAGCAACAATAATATCATCTCCTGACCAAACCCTCTTTACTTTTAAACGGTACTTTAATAAATCCCATAATTGTTTCGTAAAAACACAACTGATGAAAATGTGTTCTAGGCTTTCTGAGTTTTTCTTACAGAAAATACAGATATCGTGCCCTTCCCATCCTCTTTTTTGGAGTCCCTCCCATGTCAATATCTTTCGGGAAATGGTCAACCATATAAATAGTTTAATCTTTAGTTGAATATCCCAGCTCCACAATTTTTGAATCCATTTGGGCGCAGATTGAAAGTTTTGAGTTGAAACAAGTGCAAGATAAATATTTTTGACAATAATTTTACCTGAACCATCTCCCCCTGCCCACAAGAGTTTGTCATTCTCTTCACCAAGAAAGACTCTGGCTGCTTTGAGACCCTTAGTAAATATATTCCATTCCTTTGCAAGAGCACTGTTTAAACCCAGTGAATCACTACATAGCCAATAATCAGAAAAGTCACTTAACCCCTGTGGATTTCTTGCATTGACCAACATCTTTACCTCCCTTCTTGAAAGGTGATCACCAAGAGGCTGTGAAAAAATGAGTTTTCACCCATACCCAGTATAATGTCTCGGCCAATCAGAATCTGATCTCCCGATCTCGGGAGCCAAGCTTTCCAGTGAAGTAACATGTATATTGATTTCAACATGTTCCTCCATATCCTAGATGTTGTACTGAATTCAAAATTTGTCGATATGAACCATTTAATAAGATCTGAGTTTCTTATGTATTTATCCATCACAATACTATGTCAGATACCTTTGTCGAAAAGAGTATGCCAAAGAGTGTTTGCTAATAAAACTATATTGAAATGGGCCAAATTCCCGAGACCCCATTCCCCACTTGATTTCGGCATCAATAAAACCTCCCAACTGCATAAATGGATATGACTATGACTCGTATTGTTATTTCCATTCCATAAGAAATTAAAACACAACTTGTGAATCTGATTCATGATAAATTTTGGAATTAACTCCACTGCCATCTAGTAAATAGCTTGACTTTCTAGAACCGTCTTAAGCATAATGAACTTTCCTCCCAACGAAATCCACTTATAACACCAGTTCCCAATCTTTTTTTCAATTTTGCTTATAAGCCATAGCCAATCTGCCACCTTCTGTAATCCAGTTTTCAGATAAAAGCCCAAATATTTGAAACCTAAGTGCAGGGCTAAGAAAGGAAAATCAAGTAAGATCTAAAAGGCACCAACTCTAATTCTGAAAGACCTTCATAGTGTACAATAATCTTTGAGAAATTAACCTGTAACCTAGTTGCTTTACAAAAAAGGAGAATGGAGTCAAGTATCTCCTTCCATTCATTAAGATCAACATTGGACAAGATTAGAACATCATCAACAAAAAATAGATGAAGGATATTTATCAATCTGGTCACTTTAACACCCGAAATCTTATTCTCTTCCTTGCCCTTTTTTAATAACAGACTAAGAATTTCCATTACCAGGATGAAGAGTAACAGAGACAAGGGACAACCCTGTCTAAGTCCCCTCACTTTTGAAAAATTTTGTAGCTCCCCATTGATAAGAACAACAAATGAAGGTGAAGTAACATAACTCATTATCCATTCATTTGTGACTCAAAGTTGACCTGAATGAGTACCATATGAAGAAAATCCCAATCCACACAATCATATGCCTTACGTAAATCCAATTTGAGAATCAAAGATTTACTTTTTTTTTCTCTTAGAAATACTATGTAAGCATTCAAAGGCAGTGCCAATGGAATCCTGAATCCTGTGCCCTTCCAAAAACCCTAACTGTTCTTCTGAAAGCTTACTAGACAAGTAAGGCTTGATCCTATTTGAGATGACTTTAGAAATCATCTTGTAACACAAATTTCATAGGGAAATCGGTCTAAAGTCACCGAAAGAGGATGGATTATTCTCTTTAGGAATCAAAGTCAAGAATGTTGAATTTAAGCACCCTGGAATATTCCCAAACTTCCTTGATTCCTCCACTACCTGTACTAAATCCTCGCTGACCAAATCAAAGAAATGAGCGAAAAATTATACCATCCAGCCATCTGGGCCTGGACTCTTGTCCCTCTTAAAAAGATTGAGTACCTTTTTAATTTCCTCTGCTGTTACATGTTTTAATAAGGAAATTAAATCCTCATTTTGTATCATTTTTTTAAAAAGATTAGTAACCTCCAATTTCTCCATAGTACATGAAGTTATCCGCTCTTTGTAAAAAAAAAAAAGTAATGAGTCACTGCTTTCTTCAAATCTTCTTGCCCTTTGCAATGCACCCCAAACTCATCAGTTATCTTCCGGATATAATTGTGTTTGTGCCTCTGACTTGCAAAATTATGAAAAAAAATTGTATTGGAGTCACCGCTCTTAATCCATGTTGCTCTACTTCTTTGGCACCACTTCTCCTCATTATAAAATAAGATTGTATTTCTCTCCTTTTCCAGATTACCCAACAGAATCTCATTTTCAGGAGTTGAGTTACCCTCAACGACAGATAAAAAACTTTCTTTAATTTGTACTTCCAATGAAATCATACGTTTCACTAGAAATTCTTCCTTCTTTTTTGACCATAACTTTGTCTGTTGTTTTAGGTCTCTTAGTTTCCATACTAACCTGCGTTGTGAGCCTTCTTCAGCTAAATACTTGTTATCCTTCCAAATCAAATACACTAAAGACTTAAAATCAGCATCCAATAACCAACTCGGATTGAACTTAAAGGGATAGATCTTGTTGACTGGTGCCACATCCATTTGTAAAACAATAGGAACATGGTCCGAAATAAACGAATATTCCACCCAAGATCGATAATAATCTTTGGAGATTATAAAACTTTCGGACACTAAGCACTTGTCCAATCTTTTCGCTATAGCCTGTGAACCCTGACGACCATTGTGCCATGTGGGTACCATCTTATCCAGTCGTATATCCACTAGATTCTTCGAATTGAAAACTGCTTTAAGATGATTTGCCAAAGAAACCATGAAATTAGTACTACCCCAAACCTCATCAGCTGAGAACGTAATATTTAGATCACCCGCCATTATTAAATTGCCAGCAGAGAGAAGACCATTGTCTGCCAAAGAATCCCAGAAATTTCTTTTTTCCATACAAGGACCATAAACATTGAGTAGAGAGATAGAACAATGAATAGAAGTAACTCTGCCAGTCAGGAAAATACCCCCACAAGTTAAGAATGGAGTAAGAGAGTAAGTATTCAGATCCCATGACACTAAAATCCCCTCGAAGGTTCCTAAATAACTAACAACACTAGAAACCCAATTTAGCCTGAAATTCTGAACAAAACTTCTAGCTTTATGTTCCTCCACCAAAGTCTCCTGTAAAAAAATGATATATGGACACACACGATCCAATGCTCTACGAAACACAATAGCTTTAAGGGAGCCACTTATCCCTCTAATGTTTAGGGATAGTAGCATCATTATTTTGACCTTGCTAGGGCCTTCAACACTCTAAGTGCCCTACTGTCCACAACAGATGATTTCTTTACCTCAGGAATAGATATTTTCCCACTCGCCTTTTTCCCCGAGCTTCTAGTTTTGATGGGTGAAATTTCAATGCCCAAACCCCTCGACCAAGCATATTCCTTACCCTTGCTTTTAGTTTGTAACTTTGAGGAAGAAGCGTGTTCCCCAATCTTCACCTCATTTAAAATCTATTTCCCCAGATAAACAGGTAGGGGAACGGAAGTGTCTAAACCCCTCCCAGATGGAAGAAGACGATCAAAGACTTCCAGAAAGGCTTCATCATCAAGTTCAGATTCCCGACAACCTTGAAGACTTAAGTCAATGGCAGATGGTGAGGGCTACTCACTACCTGATTGCGTCGGTTGAAATTCAGATAACAAAGGGGAAGCTTGAATATCCAGGCCAACAATAGGGGAGCTACTGCCATTCTCAATTACATTTACACCTTCAACCCCCGCAAGGTTCCTCAGTCTCGTGCCTAATGAAACCGACTTCTTACTAGACTTAACACCCATAACCAAACCAACATCTGAAGACACGACTTTAACAGTGGAGCAAGAAACTAAACCTGGTGCCAAATCCAAAAATCCTTTTCCCACAATGTAAGAGAATCATACAGTGATGGGCAAAATTTTTTTAACTTACCCGAGAGCTTCTCCATTGAGAATTCATGGTTCCTTGTAGCTGTCTGAAAGCTTGAATCAAACTTACCAAATAGTTCCACATCCAGTGCGTAGTCTGGAATTTCCTAGTTTTCCAGTTCTTCATCAATATCCTCCGAAGCCTCCAAACCTTTACAATCCCTACGTAGGTGGCCCGTACAGTGGCACCGCTTACACCTTAATGGAATCCCCATGTAATATAGGCACTGCTTTTTCTTTCTTTCACGCCAAACGATGTCCAGTGTTTCTGGTAGACCGCCATGAATGTCTAACTCCACCAGCACTCTACATATCTTCTTGTCTGAAGCTTTGAAAGAAACACTGTCAATTGTGATAAAAGTACCTATAGAGTCGCCAATAGCTCTAAGTGCATTTTCGTTCCAGAAATGGAGAGGGAGTCCTGGTAAAAGAACCCAGAGGTGTCTTTTAGAAAAATACTCACTACGTGGATCAAAAGATATCTGCCACCTCTTAATCATTAAGCTGCTAGCCCCAAATAACCACCGCGACGCTAATAAAATCACTGTATCCTCGGGGCTTCGACAAAGGAAACCAAGCCATCCTTTTTCCAGAAAGTATACCTTTGGCGAATAACCTAGAATAGGGAGCCAAGTCTTATCCATCCAAGCTTGAATAGGTTCTTGAGGAAGATAATGGTAGGAGACCTGTCTTACCAGACCACAAAGTGTCATCTTATAGGTTTCTAATAAACAAAAATCCGACCCCAAAACTAACTTTCTCGGTACCTTGTTGGGTTTCTAGATTTTTTGTTTTTTGCCAGTAGGAACAAGAGTACAACAGATATGTTTATGAGAAAAGGCGTTTTGAAGGTTTGAAAACTTAGAGGGGAAACTCTCCATAGGAGGAGAGTTCAGGTTCTATGAGGCAGGCGTTCGGAAGGTGGAACACAAAGGCCTAGGTAAGAAAGTTTTGACAGTCTGGCTCTCCACCGAGTTAGGACCTGGATTAATCTTATCAATGGTAGACGATCTACATAAAAGCTCATTGCTCTTTGATGTGATAGTAGTCTTTAATGTATTACCCTTCCACCCACCCGCATCAAGTGAACCCATAACGACAACTGACAGTAAATAGTCAGAAACACTAAAATACAAAGAAAGGATGACACCTAGACCGCACCTTCCAAACCCATTAAATTTGGACCAATTCCCAAAGATAAAAATAAATACTAAGGAGCCACCAACCGACATAAATAGTGGAACAAAGGATAAGATAAGTTAATAAAGAACTAAGGCGAGCCTAGACTAAATGTAAAAACCTTGTTAAATAACCTTAACATGTCCCAAAAATAGTAACTGGAAATATATAAACCTCTAGACTAAGAGAAAAAAAACCAAGAAGAAGGGTAAAACTATACTTAAGTAACTACGAAAGTCATCTAAGCATTATAACCATAAGCATGACTTCAAAATAGCTAACCAATCATCCTCTAAAGTATTAAAAAAAACTGCTCGGCTCTGGTTCTTCCATTTTCCCGCTCCAAAATTAACTACATAACTTATAAACATGAAAAACATGTGAACCAAATATAAACAAAGAGTAACTATCAATCAAACATCTACAAAACTACATAATTTGGACATTTAAACTTTGAAATTTTCATAATTATATTTCTCACAAGTGTCCTTTCTCACTAACTGCTTTATATATATGACACGTCCTTTCGTAAAGCCTCCCATCTTATCATGATTCAAATTTTAACCGAATCAATTTTCGTTTGAAATGATTGTAGTTTGAAACGATTTCCATTTTAGGAGAATTGGACTTTGATGCTCAATTGGACAGAATGGTTGGTTTGTTTTTTTGTTTTTTTTTTATTATTAAATAAATGCTAAATGGATTTATCGATATCGTTTCATTGACACGTGAATTGGTATGGGTATATAGTTTAGGATATCTCCTTTGACATTGATTTCCTTAGTTGTATTGGATCTTGTTTTTAATTTTGTTTATTTTAATTTTATATTTTTAATTTATTTAATAATAGTTAATTGAGTATATAATAATTATTAATGAAAAAAAAAAGTTATCCATGTTAATTTAAATTCCATTATGTAACATGTTTTATTTTTATTTTATGTGAGTGAATTGATTAATTATATATAATTTATTTATAAGTTGTTGATTAATTCTTGAAATCCTAAATATATTATTTAAAAAAATATTTATTTAATATATTAATGTTTTGATAAATATAAAAATTATAATAAATTAAATATTTTTATTATAATAATAATAATAATAATCTATTTTTAAGGTTACGGCTAAGCCAACACACCAAATTGGTGTATGAGACCCCCTTGTTTGTGGGAGAAGGGACTCCCCTGCGCCCAGCGATTTGACTGGTAAAGTCTACGAAGGTATACATACCCTACCCCCCTCTGGATTTGAACCTGTGACCTCTTAAGAGGAAGCACATGTTCTTAACCATTAGGCTCACTCAAGCTGTATTAATTGATTATTATTTTTGTAAAATTTAATAATAACTTATAATTATTGTATTTTTAAAATGTTAAATAGATTTAATAGTAACTTTTCAATGAAATGTGAATAAGTTTTTTTCTCCAAATATTTTCAATATTAATTTATAAAACATGTATTGATCCTGTGTGAGTTGAGCTTTTTTGGAAAACCTATTAATAACATTATTAACATTGTCACTAAAGTTATCAAATCTTTTTCCTTGGACCGACTATTCAAAAATGTCTTATTCCTCACAACCCTTGAACCCCCAAGATCTACGGGCAATCTAAAATTAACAAAAGTGGCATTCCCCCAAGACCTATAGTTAGCACCATAGGGGCCCCACTAAGGCCCTTTCTCGTTTTCTACCCGACAAACTTCAACCCTTTATCGGTCAAACCCCTTCCTTTATTAAAGATTCCTCTGACTTCATCCAAAAATCTCAGAACTTTCACCTCAATATCTTAATATCTAAGTGCAATATCCTTCTTTTAATACCCTTTTTATCACTTTTTGTCCTAACGACCTAACAACTTTTTTTGTTAATTTATCCTTATCTTAACTCTCTTCTTCCCCTCAATGGTCATTTCCTTCCCTTCAAATACTATGCTTCAACACTCTTTTCTAATATCTTAGAGCTTCAATTGTCCCTAATGATGGGTGTAGTGTCCACTCGAAACGTTGAATGTTTCAAAACTTCCGACACAGTGTTTTCCATAAAAGCTCAAGCTCATACATTATGATTAACTGTGGAAATCTACACACTTGCATGTATTGATCTCGTTTTTAGTTTTGTCTATCTTATTTTTAATTCTAATTAATAAGTTTAATGTTCAATTTGATAATTTTTTTGAATAAATGCTAAATCAATTTAGCAATATCTTCCCAATAAAATTTGAATGTGTATTTATGTTGCGAAAATCTTCTTTTGATTATGTTTTAGTTTTGTTCTTATTTCAATTTTATATTTTTAATTTATTTTTATTTTTATTAATTATTAATTTATTTTTATTTTTTCTCATACAAAATTTATCATAATTAATTATATCTATCAATCTTAGTGTTAGCTTAATTAGTCTAGAGTCAATTGTTGATCATGGATTTAACTGTTTTGATT
>ML882415.1:0-10971 GCA_009831015.1 Picea engelmannii
GTATCATTTTATTATTATAAAAATCCTTATATGTTTATCATTTAAAATACACATAAACATCTACTTGAACCTCGAAATAAAATGATTGTTTGACAGTTTTACAAATTACCCATGAAAAACTTATCTAACCAAATCCATGTTAATGATAAATGACTTGCAAATAATTGACCTTGAAATGAACAACAATCATATAATCACATACAAAAGTTGGAAAAATCATAGTTCACCTAATTTGGGCTACCTCTCCAGGTCCACTTCCAATAGAGACTTATTTTTATTAATGCTTAAATGCTTTCGTTTTACAATGACATTTTTACATGTTGCTCAAATGCAGAAACATAGTGCATCGTTG
Source organism: Picea engelmannii (assembly GCA_009831015.1). Taxonomy (NCBI): domain Eukaryota; kingdom Viridiplantae; phylum Streptophyta; class Pinopsida; order Pinales; family Pinaceae; genus Picea; species Picea engelmannii. The sequence continues at coordinate 353 of ML882415.1, forward strand.
GATTATTAGCTAAAAGTTGTGGAAAGTTTATATAAAATACTTGAAATTTTGTCAAGGCTACCCTCGACATGCTTTACGGTGTAGCCTCGTACCCTTCATACTCTTGGCGCAAATTATGAGAACAAATTATGCATAGAAATGTGTGTACAACATTGGGTTGGATGTCCATTAAATATGGCGCCCTTTCTATCCAAGTACTGAAATTCATGGCAAGCTTTAATTACAAAGTTGTTGGCTTTTTTAACCAAACCTGAACTATAAGGGAATTGGTTAAAACTTAATGCTATATGTAGTAGTTCGAGGGTTCGAGCCCCACCAAACATACTATATAAAGTTGTGTTTGTTATAACCATATGATATGTGGCATAGTTCAAACCATAGTATATAAAAACCTGTGGTATAAAGTTTAACCGTCCACAAATCTATGCTATATGGTTATATATTGTTATAACCATATAACATATGGTTATATAACATTCTGTGTGGATATATATCATAATCCATTGAAATACGTGTGGAAGGGATTATGATATATATCCACGGGAATGTTATATAACCATATGTTATTTGGTTATAACAATATATAACCATATAACATAGATTTGTGGGCGGTTAAACTTTATACCACGGGTTTTTACATACTATGGTTTGAACTATGCCACATATCCAATGGTTATAACAAACACAAATTTATATAGTATGGTCGGTGGGGCTCGAACCCCAACTTACTATATATAGAATTAAGTTTTAACCAATTCCCCTATAGTTTGGGTTTTGTTAAAAAACCCAACAACTTTGTAATTAAAGCTTTCCATGAATTTCGAGACTTGGTTAGAAGGGATGCCTTATTTAATGGCCATTCAACCCAATGTTGTACACACATTTCTATGCAAAATTTGGTCTTGTAATGCATGCCAAGAGTATGAAGGGTACGACGCTACACCATAAAGCACGTGTTGGCACTGCGTGTGGTTTGTAAGACCCTAGGTTCGAGTTATCTTTGACCAGCAAAACCCTTCAAACACCGGCCCTTTCGACATCAACTGCTTGTGCAGATGAAGTCTCACCTGAGGTATCTATGGGGACTGCAAGAACCAAGTTTCTGCAGTAGTGAGGGAATGAGAGGTCATTATTCCATTCATTCATAATTATATGTGTGGTTTGTGTTATTATGCAAGTTCTCTTATTCTATCACGTAGTGGATCTCAATTTCATATTACCATTATATTCTAGATTACTGCATAAACACATTATTGTAATAGTCATGATTATTATGCAATGATTATGCATCAAACAAATATAATCTAATAAACATCCAACATAATCCATGATAAATCACACATAAGACAACTAACACAATATTTAACATGGTTCACCCAACTCTGGGCTACGTCCACAATGCTTGGCTTCTATATTATGTGTTTGGTAATTGCTACAGGCTTACGCACTGCGCTTACAAATATATATCATGGTTATGTTCCTCTCTCCCATCCTAGTCATTCTATAGTGCAAGCCTCTCTCTCTATCTCTACATCATTCCTTACATTTAGACATCGATTCTCTACCTTGTCAGCCTATCCTATCCACCTTATTATAGACAAGAACTCTAGGTAGTTTGGAACAGACTCCACAATAATGCACGAGAATAACCACATGGAGGAGAACCCCTATTATCCCAACCCATTACATATTTATACATACATTCTAGGGCTTAAAACCCTACTGTTTCCATCCCAAAGCCCTATTACAATGCATGACTACTCCAACTAACTGGTTGTTTGGGCTGTTTTCACCTACTTTTCCGTCTGCATGCTGCTTTTTCACCCTGACTGCTTGTTCTTCCTTATTTTTCATGTTCTTCTATATTTAGCATGTCAAGTTGTCATCCTTCCTTTTCTCCCACTTTCCTCCTCCTTTTTTCTCTACTTTATTCATCTCTCTTCTTTATTCTCTATTTTATTCCTCTTACTGCGTGTTGTACTTTTGGATGTGGCTCAACTGCACACTCTCTAGTCTTCTTTATTTTTTTGAACACCTATGTTGCACACTTATTCTATACTTAGGATTTTTACCAAAATTGTATCACAACATTGCCTATTCAAAAAGCCCCCAACACTCACATGTGGCTCGTCCCCAGCCACTCATGCATGTTGCATGTTCCTCCATGTCTCAATGAACTTTTGGGAGGTTTGTTGCCTCTATTTTTGCAATATCTTTAGCCCCATGTGTATTCAAGGTTGTAATTTTCTCTTATGCTTCTTAGGTTTCTTGCTTTACCTTTCCCTGTGCAATGGCTAGTTCACCGGTCACCCTCACCACTTCTTCTTGCAGCGATCCTAAACGTTGTTGAAGGATCTTTTGTTGATCCCTCATCTGATCCACTTCCATGTATGACTGCCTCTGTTCCAAAATTGTTGTCATACAATCAACTGGTGGAAGTGTAGTGATCCTCTCTGAGCTTTGTTAGGACTTTTTTTGTGCTTCTCTTAACTTGGCCTCTATAGCCTTCATCTCTGGATCTTCCACTACATCTGTCCATATATGTGCACTCTCCTCATAGATTTTGGTGCACTCTTATTCTATCTTCTTAATGTTAGGGACTGTTATCATCACCATTCTCTCTCTTTCTTCTCTGACTTTTGGTGGTGTGCCTAACACACTACATAATTGAATATCCTCTATCTGCGATCAAAATCCTTTGGTGCCTTCGTCGATCTTCGATACTTTTTCCTCCAAAGTATATTCTACTACTATGTGGACTTCTAGAATGGCCTTGTATAATTTCTGGACATATGCTTGTGTTTTCTACACCATAATTTTGGCTTCTTCCTTTTGCTTGAGGGATTTCCTTACCCTTTTATCAACCTAGTTCTTTTCTTTTATTACTTCTTCTACTCAACCTTCAACTTCCTTCTTCCGCTAGAGCACAATGTCATATTGTTTTTGTAACTAGGCTCTTTTGTCCATCATTTTCATCATCTCCTAGTGTGCTTCATCACCTATGCTATTAATCTCTTGCAACAAGCCCATTTGAAAGTCTTGTAATCTTTGTATCGTTATCCTTTATACCACTATGTTTAGGTGTCCTAGCCCATTCACGTGTTCTTGTAATTCACCTATTGGAAATTCAAGTGCGTCCATCTCAATCTGGAGTGTTCTGTTCTCGACTGCTAATTGGGTCAAGACCAGATGCACACTCTTTGATTCCTTTCGTAGAATTATGGAAGGTCCTCCCTCGATCATCTGCTCTCTTGTTATGTTAGCTGCCTCTAAGAGTTGTTGGAGTGCTTCCAACTAATACTACACTCTATGTTGCCTCTTTACATGTTTCTTTGTTTCTTCGTCCATGATTTCCTTAGCGACAACTCTGGGTACTTCTTCCACCTCTGGTGTAATTGCTGGGAGTTTTGACTCTTTTCACGTTGTTGCTGATGGCGCTGCAAATTTTGGTGGGGCCATTCATCTTGTGTAACCGATTCATTAATTGGCTCTGTGGTTGTGCTATGGTAGTTGTAGCTCAACTCTGATGCACTCATCTTCTCTCTGGTTCATTCTAGTTCACTCTCGCTTGCATGCAACAATGATTTACACTTAGCAACCCTCCACTCTTTTTGTTCCTTATTTTCAACTGTACATGTCGGATCCCACCTTAACTAACTTGTTGAATCTGCCAATGGGGTCGATAAATGCAGATTTATTACCAAATCTGTTGTGTTATTTCTCCCTCGTATTGCCAATCTATCGTGATTTACAGAGGATTTTACCATTTAAGATTATACGATGTCTTTATGACCTGTCATTCCGACTTCGTAGTCATCATTTTTGTGCTTTAATGCTTCCAATAGTCTTTTCAGTGCTAAACTTTGCAATTGTTCTTGCTTTTTCATATTTGTTTTCTGAATTGGTGCAGTTCTATCCTGATGTGAAATAATATTTCCTTATGTGCAATCTCCTATGCCTTGTACTTTATACTCTTTTTATTTTTTCTATATCTACTTTTTATTTGATTTTCCTCCTTTTTTCTACTTTTTATTTGTTTTTATGTGTTTTTGTTTCTTTCCTACTATCGTACAACTATTATGATAAATGTGGTCTAACACAACTTATATTACTATGCAGACTGTCAGTCGTATCTATAGAGTTTCAACCGACTTCCATTCACCATTCCTCCAAGGACTTATCCATTTAGGGTTTCCAACTGTGCAACACTTGTCTCCATTACATGTTGAATCATGTAGGGTCCTAACTAGTGCATTCTAAACTTCCCTGGATGTTGTATAAACTTGTCATAAAGTAATAATAGTTCTCCCACTTGAAAATTCTTTTGTTTAATGTGTCTATCATGACAAGAATTATCTCTTTCTTTTTGAACTTGTTGATGGAAACCTGCAACAAACTGATCTTCCTCAAGTTGTACTAAATGTGCCAATCTCTCCTCTATTGCACCCGAATCTAGTAGATAAATGATTGTTGCAATGCATAGGCGGTAAAATAAACACCATTGGCATCACCACTTCTTCCCCATAGACCAACCTGAAAGGAGTTTTCCCTGTTAACTTTTTACTTGTAGTCTTGTAAGCCCATATCACTGCAGGAACTCTTAAGTCCCAATCGTCTCTCCCTACGCTACAAATTGTTGTCAAAGCATTCTCCAATATTTTATTGAAATCTTCCACTGTTCCATTGGCTTGAGGATGATATAGGGTACTCTTATGATGATGAATTTGAAACTCCTCAATCAATGCTGCAATTGTATTATTCAGAAAGTGTGTGCCTTGATCACTAAATAATATGTGTGGCAATACAAACCTTGTGACTACATTCTCAAACAAAAACCTTGCAACAATCTCCACGGTGCAGTATGTAACTCGTGTTGTTTCTACCCATATTGTCAAGTACTTTGTCGTAGGGATTATGTACCTTGACCCTTATCTTCTTTCTTGTGGATTGATTGGCCCCACAAAGTCTATGGCCCATTTATCAAATGCTTGCAGTGTAACCTATGGATTCAAAGGAATTTCAACCCTCTTGGATGGTTTTCCCACTCTTTGACAGACGTCGCATGAATGGAAGTATTCCTTGGCATCTTTTTGAAGTGTGGCCACCAAATCCTTGCACACAAAATATTTTGTGTCATTTCTCTCCCTGATTAATTTCCTCCTACAAGTCTGTCATGTGCTTCTTCGAGTATCATTGGTCTTTCATGTTCCAACAAACAACGTCTCCATACATGTACTTGGAAACTGCATGATGTCTGAGAAGTAATCATCCACCATATTTATTGCAAATAAATGTGCATTTGGGAAGCAATAATCTAAATTGACTGCATCTTCTCCTAATAGTATGTGAGATAGATGATTTGGTACTACATTCAACTTCCCTAGTTTCACTATAACCTCAAAATCCTATTCCTGAAACAATAGTATCCATCTGCATATTCTCCCCCCCAACAATGGCTTGTTCACTAAGTATTTTAATGTCGAATGGTCTATATAAATCTTAAAATGAAACCCCTATAAATAATGTCTGTAATTGTGTAGCACATAGACCATTTACAATCCTTCTCGTTCTGTGGTCGTATAATTCTTATCTTCTATGGACAACTTCCTACTTGCAAAATAAATTGGGTGATCTAATTTCAAGTTATCTTTGAGCAACAAAACCCTTCATACACTGACCCTTTTGGCATCACCTACTTGCGCAGATGAAGTCTCACCCAATGTATCTATGGGGATAGCAAGAACCAGGTTTCTCCAGTAGTGAGGGAATGGGAGGTTATTATTCCATTTATTCGTAATTATCTGTGTTGTGTGTGTTATTTTGCAAGTAATATTATTATATATCTTAGGCTCATATTACCATTAGATTCCAGATTACTGCATAAACTCATTACTATAACAATCATGATTATTACACAATGATTATGCATCAAACAAATCTATTCTAATAAACATCCAACATAATCCATGAGAAATTACACATAATAAAATAACACAAAATTTAACATGGTTCACCCAACTATGGGTTATGTCCACAACGAATGACTTATTTATTATGTGTTTGTTAATTTCTTCAAGCTTGCGCACTGTGCTTACACATATATATCATGGTTATCTTCCTCTCTCCTATCCAATTTGTTCTGTATTTCAAGCCTCTCTCTCTCTCTGGATCATTCCTTACATTCAGATATTGATTCTCTCCCTTCTCCACCTATCCTATCCACCTTCTTACAAATAGGAGCTCTCGACAGTTTGAAATAGACTCCAACATACTACCCGAGAATAACCACATGGAGGAGAACCCCTATTCTCCCAACCGATTACATATTTGTACATACATTATAGGGCTTAAAACCCTACTTTGTCCATCCCAAAACCCTATTACAATGCATGACTACTCCAACTAACTGGTTGTTCGGGTTGTTTTCACCTGCTTTTCTATATGCATGTTGTTTTTGCACTCTGACTGCTTGTTCTTTCTTCTTTTGCGTGTCCTTCTATCTTTAGCATGCCGAGATATCATCCTTAATTTTCACTCACTTTCTTCTCCTACTTTGTTCTCTTCTTTATTCCTCTCTGCTTTAGTCTTTGTTTTTCCTCTTACTGTGTGTTGTACTTCTAGATGCAGCTCAACTACGCACTCCCTAGTCTTCCTTCTTCTTCTTTGCACCATAGTTGCACACTTCTTCTATACTTTGTATTTTTAACGAAATTGTATCCCAACATTGTCTCTCCAACAACGTGTCAGGGGTCACCTTGATGAAATTTCAAGTATTTTATATCAATTTTTCATGATTTTTTACCAGGAATCTAATAGTGAACTATGTTTATGCATTTGAGCAACATGTAAAAAGTTCATTTTAAAACACAATCATTTGATCATTAATAAAATAAGTCTATATTGGAAGTGGACCTGGAGAGGTAGCCCAAATTGGGTGAACTCCGATTTTTCCAACTTGTGTATGTGGTTATATGATTGTTGTTCATTTCAAGTTCAATTATTTGCAAGCCATTTATCATTAAATTGGATTTGGTTATATAATTTCTTCACATGTAATTTGAAAAATCTTCAAACAATCATTTTATTTCAAAGATCAAGTAGATGTTTATGTGTATTTTAAATTATCAGCATCTAAGGATTTTTCGGATCAAATTGGTACCAACCTAATCTAAAAATTATTAGACACCAATTATTGCTTCACATATATACATGCAGTATCCTATTGGGGTGGTTTGTAGAATTTTGATGATGTGCTTTGAACCCAAAAACGCATAATGAGAAGATCATCTTGCTTGATGATAACAATATGACACAACATAAAATAAAAGAACTCAAATTACATACTTATGTTTCATGTTTAAGTTCCATTCATTCCAATGAAAATTGCCTTCTTCATCTCAAGTACCAAAATCACATGTAAAATGACTCACATATGTCAATTTACTGTATGTTCTTAAATTTAATTACTCAAAACAAGAAAATAACTTCACCATTGAAATCCTTGCAAAATTCCAAGAATTTTGACTATAAAGTCGAAAAATTACCAAACTAGCTCAATTTCATGCTCTTTGACACATAAAAGAATGCATTAAATTCTCATTAATGAAAAATTGAGAATTGTTTTCTATAAATGACCTAAAATCACAAAACAGACTTCATATTCATGATCCTTGAGAAAAATCGTGCAAAATCAATATAAAACACTTGAAATATTGTCAAGTTACCATTTGACACGCTTTATAGTGCAACACAAAACTCAACTTGTACTTGCACATACTTCCATACAGTTTGTACCATCTCGAGATCCATTCCCTATATTAGGATCCATACACCTTGAATTATATGCATAGGGATGTGTTCCATTGCATTGGAATTCATGCACAATATATAGGGCGACCTCCAAAACCTCCTCCCGAATTAGCTTCAACTTATTTACTAAACTTAGCGAAATCACGCTAAATGTGGGGGTGTTGGTGTGATGGTTAAAATCGTCTGCTAAAAAGGTGGAGGTCTTGGGTTCCATCTGCTCCCATGCATTAATTTTATGGTTATATTCATTGGAATATAATTAGTTACATCGTATATATAGTATATAATATATATTATATACTATATATATAACATAGGTTATAGCTTCCACGTGAATATAATGTTAAACCCCCCGTGGATATAGTATGAGGCATGTGGTATGGCATGAAGACTAGGGGTTGGGGATATTCCTCGTCCCATTTCTCCCCCAAAATGAACTTTAATACCACTTTAAATATATTTAAACACACATAGTATGGTTAAGTTTTAATGTGTGGTGTGTTGGTTGTGGCAGGTATGTTAAGTCTTTGGTGGCTATGGAGGTCATGGGGTTGAACCATGCTAACTCCAAAAAATTTATAACACATTAACCAAATAGGCCAATGGGAAGCTGTCATGTGACAACTTTTCTTCAGTTATCCAATGCCACATGTCATCACATCATTAGACCACTTGGATTCCAACTCATATGCCCATGTGTCATCACGTCATTAGACCACTTGGATGCCAACTCCCAAAGATAAGGAACAAAAGGATGAAAGAAGTTAGAACATGTATTTCAGGAACGAAAAGAGCATAAAAGTAATGAAAAAATTTCTACATTTGACGAAGGAGAAATAATCCTCTTATAAGAGGCACATAAAGGTGCATGCTATAAGAATCTTTAAATACTATGTCATGTTCATATGATGTATACCTTGAACATAAGCAATCAAGGAAGGTACATGTGATAATAGTACAAGCATAATTGTTCTTAAAGGAAGGAGTGAAAATGGACAGAGTATTCATTCAGGGACTTCTACAGATACATCAATAAAAACAAAGAGTCAAAATGGGAAAGACATAGATCAATATTCGACTTGGTTTCACATTGGTCAAGATAAACTATCTTCAACAGAAGGACATGGGAGTGGATGTTGAAATACATATACATGTATTCAGTGAATAGGAATTTTGTTGTTAGGGAATATATGAGATAGAACCGATGCTATATATATATATATATCATATTATCTACAGTTCCAGAGGCCAGAGTCAGATCCATATTCCAGAGAAGCTGACAAAAGTGCATTAATCTAGTACTTAAGATCGAAGACCCAAATTGAAGACTTAATTCAAAAATATTCAACAAGATGGAAGAGTGAAGAAGCTTCATCACTAAGATATTGATCTGAACATTTCAGTACACCTCTACCTTTTTAGCAGATGGTTTTAACCATCACATCAATTCCCCCACATTTAGCGGGATTCCCGCCAGATTTAGAAGTAAGTTGCAGCAAAGGTGGATGGGTGGTTTAAGGACCGAGCCTATATATTGGGCACACATTTCTATGTACACACGTCCCTATCAACATATGTCTAGGTGCATTGATTTATATACAAGGCACATATCTTGATATGGTACATATTGTATGAAAGTATGTGCAAGTACAATCTTAATTTTGTATTGCATCGTAAATCATGCCAAATGGTACCTTGACAAAATTTCAAGTGTTTTATATCAAATTTGCACAATTTTTCTCAAGGATCATGAATATGAGCTTTTTTTTTTTGATTTGAGGTCATTTGTAAAAAACAATTCTCAATTTTTCATTATTGGTCATTTAATGCATTGTTTTGCATGCCAAAGAGTGCGAAATGGAGATAGTTTAGTAATTTTTCGACTTTATAGTAAAAATTCTCATAATTTCGCAAGGATATAAATGGTGAAGTTATTTTCTTGTTTTGAGTAATGGAATTTAAGAGAATCCATTAAATTTTCACATGTGAGTCATTTACATGTGATTTTTGATACTTGAGATGGAGAAGGCAGTTTTCATTGGAATGAATGGAACTTAAAGATGAAAAAAAAATATGTAATTTGAGTTATTTTATTTTCTATTGTATCATGTCATTATCATAAAGAAATATAATATTTAGTTAATGAGTTTTTTTTTTTTATTTGGGTTGGTTTTCATTGATGTCAACCCTTGAAGAAATTCCAGTAGTGGATTCTGGTAGCACAAAGATTTTGAGTAATGGACCCACGTTTGTTTGATGTATAATGGTATGAGTTTTAATATATTTGAAGGTAATACTACTCTAGATGGATAGTACATATCATTCCATTTCTGGTGGTATGTGGAACGTCACATAACTCCTCACGGTTAGAGAATTATGGCCATGTAAAGTTGGAGAACCCTCATGAGTCATCTAGAAGCCCCAAAAGGTCAAAGTAGTCAAAGTGGTTGCAAAGAAGAAATTTTTTAAATAATAAAGTGAATTGATCAGTGTAATATAATTCAAAGTGGATACAAAATAAATTATTTAAATAATAAAGTTAATGGAGAAATTACTAAGTGGACAAGTGGTTAGAAGTGGATTAGCCCTAAAATAAGGAAAGTGGTTTAAGATGGTTAGAAGGTAAATAATAAAGTGAAGTGATGAGTGGACTATAAGTAAAAGTGCATACAAAAGAAATTATTTAAATAATAAAGTTAATGGAGAAATTACTAAGTGGACAAGTGGTTAGAAGTGGGTTAGCCCTAAAATAAGGAAAGTGGTTTAAGATGGTTAGAAGGTAACCCCTTGAGGAAGCTACATAAAAGTAT
>ML882417.1:0-15337 GCA_009831015.1 Picea engelmannii
GGTGCGCAACTTTGACCAAGAAGTGTACTTGCTGAAATTTCCAAAACTCACAAGTGTGTGTGTGTGTCTACAATGAAAGATTTCATCTTACTTATATTAGACTTGTCCTGTCAACTAAAGTGTCTATTGGCACAATAGGGTCGTCCTCACCTAGACATATTATTTATTTATTATTATAATAATTACTATTACTATTACTATTACTATTAATTATCTTTTACAGTTTATCTTTAGACACAATAAGATAGGGCCGACCTGTACCCTTTACACAATAACCAGGGTTACAAGTAGGTCCGACTCTTGAACAACATATAGCAAAGGATCTGATACACCCACTAGTGCTCATCCACTAGGGGCACATCCATAGGGATGTCATGGACTTGATTCATTGCATCACACAGGTGAACCAGGTCTTCACACATGTACCTGTGCTCGTCCACAGGCACGTCTGCTCGATAGATCTGCTTTCCCACTGCCACCAACATGAGGATCATCTGGAGTCTTCTCATCAACTCTGCTGCTGCTTAGAGGAGGCCATCACATCATCTTCATTTCTATTCACATGATGATGTGCCCAACGCTTTTTAGGGATTTCCCACGTTCACCTTGTGCTCAGCCACAGGCACGTCCTAACTCAACAGATTGCTCTTACATCGGATAATCATCTGGAGTTCTTCTCTCTCACGTCATGGAGGAGGCCATATACATTCCTAGCCCTTGTCCCAGGCTGGAACCACAAACCCTTTATTAGGGGCTTTCTCTCAGGTTTGTAAGCTGAGAGTAAGACTTCACATGGCTGCTATATTCCACATCTCATAGGTTTGTAAGTTGGACGATGTCTCCTATAGCTGCATTCATCAACAGGCACAGGGGTGGCTAGAATGCTAAAAGTGAATGTATCTGAGCCTACGGTTGGGTGGAAAGGTGAACAACCACAGTCAGTTGGTTGGCTATCAACTGTAATAGATAAATATTTTTGTACTCTATATAATTAATCTATAACTTAAGGTTGAATTTGCCTGTGACTGATTCAGGGACGTGCATGTTGGTTTGATGATTAGACGGTTTGTTTTACAATATGGGTATTTGATGTGTTAATTACCAGTCGGAATGCCTATTATTAAACTTGTACAAAAGTCGTGGTATGTGACTGCTGTCATGGGTTACTACTGTTGTAATTATCCTTGACTATCGTTGCTAGGATTGTGCAGATATGACAATTATATGTTACATATAGTGATGATCGCAATTATAGCTATACTTGTGAGTATATTCTGTAAGAGTGCCTGGACCTGTACATTTTGTGTATATGCAGTCAGTGGCATAGTTACATCGGAGGAGCTGGTAATAATGCAAACCTGTCATGGGAATGACTGCTGGAATTATACTTGTACCTATTGCTCTACCAGAATTATCTAGAGTCGCACAATTATGTGCATGCACAGAGTTTTATGTAAATAATGTGTCTAAGCGGCCATTGCTTGTATATATATATATATATTTATATATGTTAAAATTATAAGTGAGGATTAGTTTTCCTAAACTTAAAATTAAAAGGGTGAAAGCATAAGTTGTCTCAACAAGAGAATAAGTCCCAACCATTGATCATGTAAATGATCTAATGGCTGGGATCGTTTGGCTAGGGCCTGTTGACCACCTATTTCGACTAGGGGTCAACTCCATGTACCATGAAGCTGTGTACCTTGGGGTACAACTTTTTTTGAAGACTTCTGGTTCTACAAGGCAATTTTTGCCCCCGACACGTCTTTTTGTAATCGGAATGTCCGCTCCCCTGCGTGGTATAATAATGTAATGAGTCATAATTTAGTTAGTTACCTAGGACTTTATCATTAGGGAAGTCCTTTCATCGAGTGTTTTTTATCCTCAGGGAATTTTTAATTACCCTTGAGTTTTTCACTCACAATAATCCTCCAAAGTGGTGAAAGGCGTTCTAATGATCGAGCCCAATGGGTGGCTAGGGTCTAGGAATATTGTAAATGACCATGCTAGACATTTTCTAGAGTCTTGCGGAATTCCATTGAGTTTTAATAGTTTTTTTTTAATTTATTAAAATTACCCATTTAATGGTAATTTTAATTAAATTTGATGTAAAAATGTAAAAATTTGGTCCTAGGGGATTTTGATAGGGGTGTGAGTACTCAAAAGAAATGGCAAGAGACCTCCTACACCCTTAGACCAAGTTTCAGCTCAATTGGACAAGTTTTGCTAGGTCTTTGTCCATGAGGAGTCCAAGTCAGTCTAGAGTCAACAATTAATTGCTTTAATTTGGCTAAGTAAAAATGCCAAAAATCGTAAAAAGGGAACAAAGTTATGAGAGAGTGGGAAAGGTTTCCTAACTTTTTTCCTAAGTTGGAAAAGTAATTTTCCACTTAAAGAACCCCCCCTTGCTTAGCCAACAACTTAAAGTGGTGTTCCCTAGCTAAAAGTGACACATGAGAAATAAAAAGTTTAAGTGAAAAAGCCACCTAAACCCTAATTTCGCCCCCCTTGGTGTCTAACCTCATGTTTGACCATAGGAAAAGGTGTTTTCCCCCTTTCCCCCTCACCCCTCAAACCATAACTCACTACCTAGATGGAAGAGGTCCAAGTCGAGGTGATAGTGGGTTTGGACTTAGGCTTGTGCCTCCAAGGACACACCAAGTGGGTTGGAGACTTCACGCTTGTAGGTGTGTATAAGAACGACAACAGGGCCCACATGTACCCTAGATGAAGTAAAAGGGAAAAGCAAGGGTGAATGCCTAAGGCAGTAAGAGAGTCGAAGGCAGTAGGTAGCTCGACAAGGCAGGGAAAAGGAGAAGAGGAGCCTGTACGACCCTCGTTCAGTCCGTACCTGATACGGCTGAGCCAGGGACTGCTTAGACTCATATAGACAAGAAAGAAAAGGCCGATCTAGGGCCATACACATTCTAACAAACAAGAACTCGGTGCCTGGTTTAATGCAGAGATAGAGAACAAAGAGAAGAAACCTGAGCCGTACAACCAGATTCAAGTCCGTACATTGTTTAGAAGTACAGGTCCGTACAATAATGATAAAAGGGTTGTAAGAGGTCTTTTCTGTATTGTATTTCAGTCTGAGTTTAATAAAAATTTCTTTGTTTTACCTTGTGTAAAGAAGAGTGGCTGTTTTGTTTTATTCAGTGTATGCATATCTTTTCCTTTAAGTTTTTGCATGGTATCAGAGCTAGGTCAAATCGAACAACTCTCACCAAAGGAGAGATAAATGGCAGAGGATGTCTGGACAACTTGTCTTTCCTGCACCCAAACCAGTGATGTTTGGTACATAGATAGTCGAGCATCCAGTCATATGTCTGGTCACAAACACTACTTCAACAGTCTAAGTGAAAAGGATTTCGGGTTCGAGATTTTGCTTGGTGATGATTATGCATATCATCCAAAAAGAATTGGAACTATAAAATTTGAGAGGGAGTCCAATAAACCCCTTTATCTTTTAGATGTCCTCTATGTTTCACGACTAAAGAAGAATTTGGTCTCAGTTTCTGCTCTAGAAGACAAGGGTTATGAAGTATTCTTCCAGGATCGAAGGGCTTACATTAAACCAAAAGGTCTGAGTGAGGGATCTAAACAGGTCATTGGAATAAGAAAGGACAAGCTGTATAAATTACAGTTCGACTCTCACTATGCCCTAGCAAGCAATAACAACACCAGAGACTGTGAGTTATGGCACAGGTGTGTGGCCCATCTTGGACATGGTATTGTAAAAATTCTGGGCAAGATTGTGACAGGAATGCCCTCCTTCACCACAAAACATCATGAAGTGTGTAAGGGATGTGCTCTAGGAAAATATGTCAGGGCACCCTTCCCTAAGAGTGACTCTAGGTCCAAGGGCATCTTGGATTTGATTCATACATACATCTGTGGGCCCATGTATTCCTTGTCCATAGGAGGAAAGTTTAGATACTACATCTCCTTTATAGATGACTTCTCCATAAACACTTGGATTTATTTATCGACGAGAAAAACCTCAGAAGAGGTGTTCAAGAGATTTCGAGAATTCAAATTTTTTGTTGAAAATCAAACAGGAAAAAGGATAAAAACCCTCAGATCTGATAATGGGGGGGAATATACATTGCATGCCTTCAAGAAATTTTGCGTTGACACTGGGATCAAAAGAGAACTGACAATCCCTTATACCCGCTCAACAGAATGGGGTTTCAGAGAGAAGGAACAGAGCCATTGTTGGTGCAACAAAGACAATGTTGCATGATCAAAACCTTCCTAAGTTTCTTTGGGTAGAAGCGTGTATCACTGTTGTGTATCTTTCAAAACAAAATCTCTCATAAAGTGCTTGGAAATGTAACACCTGTAGAAGCTTTCACCGGGAAGAGACCAGACATCAGTCATCTTCGCATCTTTGGCTGTTTAGCCTACTGCCATATTCCTGCTAAAAGAAGGACGAAGTTAGATCCTACAACAGAGAAGAGAATTGATGGGATATAGTGAAACCTCCAAAACTTACAGGATATATATTCTTTCCACCAAGAACATTGTAATATGAAGAGACATAAAACTTGAAGAAGAAAGAGCCCTCCGCAAGTCATGTCAAGACAAAGACAGTTCAGAAACATAAGTCCCCAATCAAGAGGAGGAAGCATCACCAAAAGGGGTAGATCTTCCCACAGAGGGTCAACGAGAGGAAGAACAACCAACCCTCTTCAAGAAAAGGAAACCAAAGTGGGCTGAACAGTTGCTGAAGGAAGCTAGTGAGCAGGTAAAGTCACCAAAGACCTCAGTTAGGACAAGCATACCTCCTCAAAGGTATTCAAGACATGCAACTCTCATGAGTAATATAATAGATTCCGAGCCAACCTGCTTTGAAGAAGCTATTGAGAAGAAAGCATGGAGGGATTCTATGATGGAGGAATATGCCTCCATAATAAAGAATGATGTGTGGGAAATAGTACCTGGACCAAAGGACAAATCAATAGTCAACTCCAAATGGATATATAAGATAAAGCATGCAACAGATGGAAGCATTGACAAATATAAGGCCACATTTGTTGCTCGGGGCTTCTCTCAGAAAGGAGTGGATTATGAAGAGACCTTTGCCCCAGTAGCTCGTTACACCTCCATTCATGCAGTTATTTCTATTGCCACTCAGATGGGGTGGAAAATACATCAAATGGACGTTACAACTACATTCCTCAATGGGAAGATTGAAGAGGAGGTTTATTTGGAACAACCACAGGGATTTGAAGTCCAAGACAGAATGAGTCATGTACGTCGACTAAAGAAGGCCCTGTATGGCCTCAAACAAGCACCCTGGGCTTGGTACTCTATAATAGACAACTACTTAACAAAGTATTGGATTTGTCAAAAGTGATGCCGACTCAAATATATACCTTCTCATAAGAAAAGGGGACATTCTCATTCTTGTACTTTATGTAGATGATCTCTTTCTAACAGGAGCATAAACTCTAATCACAGCCTGGAAGCAAGATCTGGCTGAAGAATTTGAGACGAAATATTTGGGCCTAATGCACTATTTTCTTGGGCTAGAAATTTGGGAACAAAAGGGTGAAGCTTTCCTTGGTCAAGGAAAGTATACAGGTGAGATTCTCAAAAGATTTGGGATGGAGGATTGTAATCCCATGGCAACTCCCATGATTACTTATCTCAAGAAATTAAATTCCTCTGAGTGAGAGAGGATGAATCCTACCATCTATAGACAACTAATTGGAAGCTTGATGTATTTGACTAATACTAGTCCTGATATATGTTTTGCTATCAACACCCTCAGTCAGTACATGGTGGACCCCAAGAGAGTACATTGGATTGCAACAAAACATATCTTGAGGTACCTGAAGGGTACTATAGAGTACGAGCTTTAGTATCTACAGGGAGACCAAGTCAAACTAGTAGGATATTCTGATTCTAATTGGGCTGGAAGCACAACTCATAGGAAAGGTACTTATGGTTGCTGCTTCAGTTTGGGATCAGGCATGATCTCTTGGTACAACAAAGAACAAAGATCAATTGCCCTTAGTTCGACAGAAGCCAAGTACATGGCAGCTAGTCAAGCAAGTTGTGAAGCAATTTGGCTTCGAAAAGTTCTTGTAGATCTGGTTGACACAAAGTTGGATCCCACTACAATATACTGTGATAATTAGAGTTATATTAAATTATCCGAGTATCCAGTATTTCATGATAGTTCCAAACACATTGAAATCATATATCACTTCATCAGGGACATAGTACAGAAAGGGGTAGTCAAGCTTCAATACGTCTCTACTAATGAGCAAGTTGCAGACATTCTTACTAAAGGATTGTCAAAGGGAAAATTTGAGTATTTCCGAGAGAAATTGGGGGTTATAGAAAACCCATTCTTCACTAAGAGGGAGTGTTAAAATTATAAGTGAGGATTAGTTTTCCTAAGCTTAAAATTAAAAGGGTGAAAGCATAAGTTGTCTCAACAAGAGAATAAGTCCTAGCCATTGATCAAGTAAATGATCTAATGGTTGGGATCGTTTGGCTAGGGCCCACATGTACCCTAGATGAAGTAAAAGGGAAAAGCAAGGGTGAATACCTAAGGTAGTAAGAGAGTCGAAGGCAGGAGGCAGCTCGACAAGGCAGGGAAAAGGAGAAGAGGAGCCCGTACGGCTCCCGTATAGTCCGTACCTGATATGACCGATCTAGGGCTAGCATAGACTCATACAAACAACAAAGGAAAGGCCGAGCTAGGGCCATACACATTCCAACAAAAAGGAACTTAGTGCTTGGTTTAATGCAGAGATAAAGAACATCGAGAAAAAACTCGCGCTGTACAACCAGATTCGAGTCCGTACACTGTTCAGAAGTATGGGTCTGTACAACAATGATAAAAGGGCTATAAGAGGTCTTTTCTGTATTGTATTTCAGTCTGAGTTCAATAAAAATTTCTTTGTTTTACCTTGTGTAAAGAAGAGTGGTTGTTCTGTTTTATTTAGTGTATGCATATCTTTTCCTTTAAGTTTTTACAATATATATATATATATATATCGAATAGATACATACTGCTGGTGATTACATATATCCCTGCACGTATGCGAGGCTTTGCCCATATAATTCACTGATATCGGTACTGAAATTATGGCCTGATGCGGTTCAACTCGGGCTAGAAATATCCTGTGTAGGTATGGACTATTCATAGTCCGACATTCTACATTAAAACGGATAAGGGAGAAAACCTGAACCTGCCTGAATAGGAGGTGTCGTTTCCTTGAAGGCCTGGTAAGCCTTATACTTCTTCTGGAAGAAGTTCACAACCACTAATTTGGAATTGTATTAATGAATTTAAGGTATCCTATGCTTTGCCTTGGATGAATCGCAGTCGGCGATTTGGCATAGAGTTTTGATCATGGCTGTCGATCGAGGTCCCTCTTGTATGAGAACTTGTGAAGGATCTAGAACTGTTAATAGTCATTGGATCCATTAGCGAAACTCTCAGAGGAATCATGACCGTTGATTGCAGTGGGGGCATCGGAGTAGTAAAGGAATACGATGCTTCGATGAAAGAAACTCCAAGAAGCCTTCTCCACCATTAGATCTATCGGGATGGCATCAAGTAACCTCAACCTTAGATCAATGGGGGTAAGTATTTAAGTCCGGTTGAGGAAAAAGGGTGACCTCACGATTGACGTCACATTGACGGAGAAAGCTTACGTGTATGATGGGAGCACGTGCCAGCCTGTAATTGGTTGAGACAATAGAGGGTATGTGCCCTCGAGGAGTCCAAATCTTGAAAAGTGCTTCAATAAGGTGGGTAAGTTTGTAGGCCACAAAAAAGGAATGGCGGGTGTAAAGTGTAGGCAATGGACTTAGAAGCACGACGGGTTCATAGAGATTGGAAAGGCGAGATGAATGGGTCCGCGAGTCTGCAAACCTGCTAACCCGACAAAATCACTGAATGGGACTTGTGGAGGGGAGGTACATAATTGTACGTTCACGAGTCCGCATAGGTGGAAAAGTGGTTAAGTGTCGATACTTCTCGGACGGACTTATGAAGGGAAGGCAGAGAGTTATGTGTTCACGAGTCCATGAGTCCGCGAATGAAAAAGAAGTTAAGTGTTGGTGGCGTGTTCATGAAAAGTATGGGTATAGACCATGAGTCCGCAAGATTGCCGCCCGCGAATTCGTGCATATAGCAAGGCGGCTAGGATGCCATTTTCATTTCTATTAGATGTATGATAAACTTATAATAAGAGTATCGAATATATATTTTTTATTTTTTCAAATTTTGTACTATGTCAAACTTAATGCCGAATTTTATCCCCAAAATTTTGATTGTCGAATTTTTGGTGAACTTCAAGCTCGCCGAATTCAAACACGAACATGAACCAGGTGACTAAGGTTCTAAGAATCATTTTCCGACTCATATTATCATTGTGGAAAAGTGATACTAGGGCATCATACATCTCCTTGGAACTGGCCTTCTCTGACACATGTGGGATCAAATGATCCTTGACGGCTTCAAGGATTACCCTCTATGCCTTTATGTTCTTCTTATCCAACGCTACCTATACTGCAGGGTCTACCATTGTTGGCGTACCCCCTGTGGAGGTCTGCGCTGGAACTGGAGGAGGATTGGACACGACTTCCCACAACTCTTGCTCCTTTAGGCAGAAAATTTGAAACCCTGTCAAGTTGATTCTCAACCTTTACGCTGATGATGGACATGGCTGTCCTAAGCTTTATTCCTCAATCTTACTGTGAAAATATGCACTGTATCAACTGGATCTGTTTTTCTTTCAGAGCAAGATCTCTGATACCATGTAAATTTCTTAAGACTAGCAAACTGAGCAAGTATATTAGATCTAAATACTACACTAAAATTATTACTTCTTCAATGCAACGAAAACTAGAAAAGCAAACCACACAGTACACAATTTAATTTTCTTCTTCTTAAATCAGATCTTCATTTAATCGTTAGAACTTACAAGAGCTCTCTTAACAGGGAAAATGGCTCTGAGAAAAATACAGTGAAACAAACAAAATCTGAAGACAAGTATCACCTCATCTCACTGCTAAAACTTGTTGTATGGCCTATACGGACTCGCATGTGTGGTCTGTGTTGCCGTCCTAATACACACCTGGGTTTTCGTGGAAGAAACCTTCAATCCACTTGGTGTGTCCTTGGGGGCAAGTCTCGAGTCAAGGTGCTGTCACCTGATCCTCGACTCCTCCGTCTAGGCCAACTCCTAGCGAAGCCAAGGGGGGTAGTCCCTATAAAAATAAAACTAAGGCTTTCTAAACTAAGCAAGAAATAAAACTTTATTCTAGGAGTTTATTGCTTGAAATAAAATTTTTAATCACAAGATAAATTTAGCACCACATGATATTTAACCAAAAAAGGATACTGCCTGCATCATCAACCATGAGCTTTATGAATTATCAAATAAAAACAAGCATTTGCACTTACTAAACAATATAGAGATAAACTTGAAAGACCAGTGCCAAACATAAAGTAGTAAAGTGTGATGTGATGAAAATGCCGTGTTAATTTTATCTTGAGTGTTTTAGTTAAGGGATTTGGTGTTATTAAAAGAGTTTTGAAACTGTGAAGTGGGGATTAAAGTCGGGGTCCACACTCTTTGTGTGCAAAAGTGAATGTGGCCTCTTCATTCATTATTCGCCAATCTTATAGACTTACCGACCGGGTGTGCCGTAGGTACAACGAGGAGAGAACCTAGATCTCAAAGTTTCCCCCCGACTTAACACACTCCACCCAGGGTAGAGGTCTTAGATGAATAACACAACTGAGAGATTGTCCTAATTATACTAGCATGTACTATTCGAATCTTTTCTGGGTCACCGAAGCACTTAAAGCGTGACATCGGGCTTGCATACTCAGATTTGAATAGTTGGGGTTTATTCCAATATATTTGCAAAATTGAAACTAAAGGTAAGCAAACCTTGAACTTGCAAAATATTTTTTAAGACTTTGATTTAAGTGATGTGAGTTAGTTTTAATCTTGTTTATGCATGAGAAACTAAAATAACTCAGTGAAACGGGAAACAACCCCAAAAAACAAGAGAACACCAAAACACCAATTTCCCCCCAGGGGTAGGGGAAACAACTAAAGGTGAGCTTTGTGGCTCACTAACTTTATTTATTTATTTTTAAGTAAAAAAGGATGGGACCTGTTATATTAGCATAAGCAAAATACAGTAACCATTTGCGGTGCCAGCTGTCCCGCCTAAACAGGAAACCAGGACAGCTAGGCATCCCTTGCCATATGTTCCCCAGCTAACAAAATTAACAAAATTGACAGTGTGTCGTCCCGCCCGAAGGAAACCAGGACTATCATTCATGAAGTTTAAACTGTATGCCGTGCACTAGTTCTAAGAAAACAAAGAGCTAACTGGCCCGAAGATTAAATCATAACAGAAAAAACAAATTCTAACCACGAACATCATTGAACCTTTGAGCCTGCGCGCTTGTCTTCGTCCTCGTGCTGTCGCCACCCTGCTGGAAACGCATACGCCTGCGCACACGTTGGGCATTGCCTCTTTGGGAGAGTTCTGGAGTGGGCCGCGAAGAGCAGGTCGAGTCTCTGGTCAATTCGGGCGAGGCGAAAGACCTGATCATCCAACAGACTCCTCAACTCGAAAATGAGAGTGAGGTACCTCGAGTCAGTGAAGAGTGGCTGCTCCTGCCTGTGGCTTTCAAGTGACACCGGGGGGATGGTCTCTGTTGTGTCGTGATGCGCATGCGCCTGTTGGTTGTGGGCTTGTGGCGCTGCTTCCATAGGTGGTTCAGGAGGAATCTCCTCTTCTATATAGCAGGTGGTGTAAGGCTCCTCTAGGCTGGTGGCTCTGGGGTCAGGCAGAATGCTCGCAGGCGGAGGCTTGCTGTCTGAACCAAACTCCGAAGGTGGGTTCCAATTATCCGGCACTATGAACAGAGTGTGCTCGGGGAAACTTTCCAAGCCATCCTCCGGGGTAACTTCTTCCACGTACGCCATTGGAGGCGTTCGTGGTTTGGTATGCCCGCGGATGGCTGCCATTGCTATTGCCTTCTCGAATTTCTTTTTTCTCTGGCGTCGAGATTCGGCCGTATACCAGGCAGCTCCCCTACGCGGTTTTCCTCTCGCTCTGGGCATGGTGGGGGTCCCGTAGATGACCAGGGATCTTTCCAAATGGGTCGCTCTGCTCCAGAACTCTAACGGGGCTATAGAGTGCTGCTGTTGTTCCAGTGGAGTGGATGAAATGCTGCTGTTCCAGTGGAGTGGATGCTGCAAAGGGCGAATGTCGCTTTGCTTTGTCGATTTGGGTGATAAGGAGGAGGGCTAACTTGACCGCCATGGCCATTAAAACCTGCTGGTGAGTGAGCTGATGGCTGGTACCATTCCCTTGCGCGAAGGGGCTCATCGCATGAGTGAGGCTGCGCTGATCCATGGAGAGTTAAAGTCTGAGGGGATAGTGGCCGGTAGATGCATTAATATCGCGTCCCGTCCTGATCCCGCGTGGCTCCATCGCGCAACGTGTCACCCCATCCGGGGGGCTCACTAACTTTATTACAAGATGAGATTACTTTTCTTTTGTTGGAACACTTGACCTTTATATGGAGAGATCAAGTGTTTTACAAAGCTTTTACGATAAAAAGATAAAATGCAAGGCTCCCGGGAGCACCGGCAGGGTCCTGGAAGGGGCTAAACTTCAAAAGTTCAGCGGCATTTCCTCTTGTACCTGTCAGATCTGCACTAAAACAGCAAGGTATTAAATGCAAATTGTGACCAAAAACACTTTAAGAGTGTCTTTGATCAACCCCTAAAAATATGTGAAAAATTTCTAAGTTAAACTACACTAAGGACAAAAATTAACTAAGGAGTGATAGCTAAATAGCCAACCTCCTTAGGATCTTATTGGCTGATATAAAATCAGTAGAGAACAACAACCTATCTTGCAGATTTGTACTTTAGAAAACAAAGTAAACTTTTGCATATCACAAGCCTAAAAAATTTGCTAGAAATTGAAGGCTAGTAAATAGCAAAACTAAGCTAGATCTTGGCAAATAGATATATTCTTTCAACAAAACTCAGATCTAGTTTTAAACGCTGCATGCAACTGATATAAAACAGATTTCAACTTTTAAAGACAAATCAAAACCTTGCATGCAACAGGAAATCAAAGGACAAACAGATTTTTCTTATAAATTTTGAGAAAGTAAAGGGGAAGAGAAATTCAAAACCAAGAATTTGGGCAATGGAGTCGGAATGTTGTGTTGAAGAGGGGAATCCTTCCTTTCTCTGCACTTGCAGACGTTAGGGGTTCAAGCAAGAACCCTCTATTCCTCCAAGATAGAAAACCTGTAAACTTGACAAAAACCTTGCAAGCGAAATGTTAAAATATCCAATATGTAACCATAGAGAAACATGTAATTAAAACAATAATGACATGCATTCAAAGATTATCTTATAGC
Organism: Picea engelmannii; assembly: GCA_009831015.1. NCBI lineage: Eukaryota > Viridiplantae > Streptophyta > Pinopsida > Pinales > Pinaceae > Picea > Picea engelmannii. Next base: position 12,440 of record ML882417.1, read on the forward strand.
AAAACAAGGATTAGCAATACAACCTAGTTTTACTAATACCTCATTCCAAAAGATAAATAAACAATGCTAGCAAGAGATTTTACCATACTTTAAGAACCATAATGGGAGTAGATCCTCCACACATTTGCACAATACAACACAATGATGCTCCAAAGTCTTTTATTCAATGCTTAGAAAGTATTACAACGATTCTTCACCCAAGACCGAACTAACTAAATGAGGAGGTCGAACCTCTCTTAAATAGGAATGGAGGTGGAGATCCCTAGGCAAATGCATGCGCTAGGGTTAGGGTTTTGGAGTAGGGGAAGCATGAGTAGTGGAAGAGTGATGCGCGAGAGGAGGGATGGCGCACTTTAGATGAGAGGTGGTGCACTTTGGATGAGGGGGAGATGTGTGTGGTGAAGGGCGAGTGATGGTAGGTGGAGTGGAGGTGATGGAGAGTGATTTAGGGAGAGTAGGCGTGAGGGGTGAGTGAACTGAGAGAGTGTGGGAGTGAGGCGTGAGTTAAGTGGAGGTGTGGGCCATGAGGGAGGCGCGCTAGGGTTTAGGTAATGCCACTTAGAATGAGAGTTGAGTTGGAGACTCCTCCCTAACTCCAAGTCATCTAGATAGGTCGACCCTCTCATTAGTTAACTCAGTTTTAGCCTTTAGTTGACTAAAAACACACAAAGACATGTCTAAAACATTTTCCCCAGTTTCCCTAAAATTTAGGAAACTCAATTAATTACCCCTTTTCCGTATTTTTTTCGAGTAAAATTGACTTTTTTAGTGATAATAATCACTTTTTAGTTTCGAAAGATAGGAAATATGGGTTTACATCATACTCCGGACTGGAAAACGACTGTAAATATGACATTTGACAACATTTGATGTCATATTTTTTACATTTATTGACTCAGAATTAATTAATTCCAATTTTGTGGGAATTTAATTAATTCACTAAAAACTTGAAAAAAACCTATCAGACTTAGCCGCAATTTCCAAATGACTCAGACACTATGTTCTAGTATGAGCTTATATACATTCTGACACTAGACATTGGATTTTCCATGCCAAGACCTGCTTGTCAACACAGACTTCGGCTTTGGAGCAAGTCTTTTTTCTGAGTGAAAAAAACTTAGAAATTATTTAATCGCTCACTAAGGCAAGCAGAAGCTCACTAAAGCAAGCAGAAAAAATAATTAACAAGTAAAAAAAACACTCTGGAGTATGTGCCCACTCCCAGATCAAGGGTGGCCAATAGCCTTTTACAATATCTCATACTTAGGACATTTATTACAATAGTGGAAATGCGGAAAAAAGGGGGCCCTTTTAAGGCCTACTGAATCACTGGAATCTGCATATATGATCATTTCTTGCTCATTCTCTGGCGGCTCTTCAGAAATCCAGCTTGTGCAACTGGTGGATAACAGGTTGTATGGCTCACACGTGCGGCCCCTTTCTTCCTCTTTTCAGCTCACACGTGCGGTCCCTTTGCTGGTTGCTGCTGTACAACCTTAACTGAAGATGATTGCTGCCCCCTTGCTGGTTTCTTACTGCTGAACTCTTCTCGCCAAGCTGAAGATCAGAACTTTGAGCTCCCACACTCACTCACGTGACTTGTGAATGAATGATCTGTCTGTATGTCTTTGTCCTTTAACCTCTTCGTCTTTTTATAACATTGGCTTGAGCTATTTACCTAATCTCAACGGTCAAGATCTAACTGTGAGATCAATGGCTCTCCTTTAATTAAATCATTAAGTGACTTAACTTAAGTCACTTAATTAATTAATTAAGTGAACTCTGAAAAAGCATAGGATATATTTTAATGACGATTTCCACAATAAGACACACTTGTGGAAATACTTGTCTGAGCTACAAACTTTAACACATATCCAACACAAGGGAGGCTTCCTTAGTAGCTTCAAGGATTCCTAAGGCAAGACACAATCAAGTCTAAGGTCTCCTATATAGCTACCCAGTTTACCACCAATTAGATATATTAAGCAAGTTATGGATTAGGTGGTTATTCAAGGTAAATTCCAGATTTGGGTTCAATATGCTTTAAGGTCAAGTTAGGGGGGTTTATCAAGTTATTATTCAATGCAAAACAATCCCCAAACAAGACAAATCTGAAAATTACGTATGGCTGTTATAAAACTTGTATAAAAGATACGTAAGTAGCAGCATAAGACAAGTTATAACAGCTGAACAATTCAGCCCCTTAAACAGATTACAAACAAGTAAAACTTAGGGCTAAAACAATGGATAAAACTAGGGTTTAGGTAACTTATTAATTTTGAAAATTTAAGAGCATATAACAGTCAATAAAACCAAGATGTCTAGCCTTAAAATCACTGTAATATAAACAAGCTATGATGATTTTCCAAGAGAGATAATTTTGGGTCAAAAACATGAAAGAAAACCCTAAATATTTTAGGTAAAAAATATGCAAGAAAAGCCTAGATGTTTAGGGTTTTTGATGGCTGAAAATTAAACGTAAGCTAAACAAAACCTAGATTTACCCTAATAGAAAGATAAAAATTGAAATTTTGAATTTTAGATTGACTAGATGGGAGAAGACTAGTGCCTACTATTTTTTTAGGGCATATGGGGTCAACTAAGGACTCCCTTGAGAGGATGTATGTAGATCTAGGGTGATATCTAGGGTTGTCCTCTACAAACCCTAGAAGATCCACCTAGTGCCTTACAAACTTCAAGGTGGTTCAAGGGAAGATAGTCCACTAGTAATCTTCCAAGGGTTTTGAAGAAGGGACTTGTTCAAGAAAGAAACCAAGAGAGTGCACCACCACTACTGAGAAGTACAACTACACTTAAAATCATCCATAAACAAAATCCAACAAGATTAAGTGAGACCACTTACTCAAGAAATCGTTTCATCCATAAAACACTAGCCAA
>WSFP011487149.1:0-15337 GCA_009831015.1 Picea engelmannii
GTAATAATATAGTGTGGTTTCTTCTATCTTGCTTTGTGGATATATTGCGTATTCAGAATTTGTGGTGATTATATTTGTAGATCTATTCAGGTCCCTAACAAAAAATATGTAAACTAAGAAGAAGATATGATAGAAACAACTCAAAGGAATCTTCAATAACGTGATATTTACAATCCAATCCCTCAGGATTCCAAAATTGAAACATACAGAGCACTGCTCTTAAAACTCTCTGAGCTCTCCAGCCTCTCAAAAACACCCCCTCTAAAAAACATAAACTGATCTATTTATACCAACTTAGTTTACAACTGGTAGGAGTGTGACCTGGCTATCTCACTCAATGCTTCTGTCTGGGCTTCTGTCTACCAGACTATGTGCTTTTTTCCTATTAGATGCAAGCTCCTATTAGACACAAGATCCTATCAGTATGGATCTACAAGACGAAACCACCCATGTTGTACCACAGGCTGACAGCTCTATTTCTTCGTCCATGGCCATCACGCTTCTCATTTATGGATTGAGCTGAGGTTTCAGCTACCGGTCTTTTTCCATTAACTGAATCCATCTCAGGATCAGAGAAGCAATTTGGTGAATAGGGGAATACCACGTGCTTCTCATGGCTTGGGCGTTGAATGAGAAGATGGAATCGGTCAACAAAAGACAACCTTTGTTTATTGGCTCAACTCCCCTCAGGATCGGGGCACGACTTGACTACTAGGAGACGACCACATGTTGTTGGTTGATACAACACATGTAAGAGAACTTCATTTCGGGGCCGAAGAAAGCGGTTTGGACCCACACCGCTTTCGGGCCCGAAATTCATTGTTTCACGCCACAAAGCTAACTCACAAAACCATGGTTTGGATTTCGGCCCGCCTTTCAGGTTTTAATGACCACACATCTTATGGCATCGAAATGACTGGCGACCGTCGATCTAGCTGCAGTCTGTGATCTGGGCGTGTCAGCTATTTTTAGTGTCCCTGCCAACTATGGAATCCATCCAAACATGCTTAGAGGTGGAGCTAAATTGAACTTGGGGGGGGAGGATTCACTGCTGAAAACTACATCTTCCTGCTGCTTGCACTCATGGATTTCACCTGCGACCTTGGAAATTTTCATGTGATAACATTTGGCTCCACAGGGGATGGCATGCTCCCTGTGAGATGGAAAGAACCAGTAGTTCCAGTGCCTTAGCTGTCGGGTGATGGATTCGAGCTTAGATACATCCTGCTAAGGACCACAGGCTGATATGTACGCTATTCTACTTACAAAAAGAAAGCAAACACACATGATCCAGAAGGAGATTATTTATGTATAATCCTATACTAACTGATTTTTACAATATGTTAGGTGAAAGAAAACTTCCACCATAGCCATCGAGACTGTTTGGTAATATAATTCTTCTTTTAACTACAAATTATCCAAAAATGATAGGGGAATTAAGATAGAAGAATGAAAACATGTTTTGGGATATTGACAATACCCCCAAATGATAAGAAGATGAATAATATTGTAGAACTATACTCTTTTGGAAAACTCAACTCCATATATAACCCCACAGGGTCATAAAATGGGTGATAAAACCTACCAGATTGGTGACAGAAATCCTGATCTGCTTTATAGCTGCTCACCTCTAGTTGAATGTCTGTGGCAAGCACAAGTGAGTGGAAGGTTGATGCAGGCTGCTGACCCACTTTTCTTTGGTTTGCTCCGATCACATTTGCTAGTTGATGGCAAGAAATATTCTCATGTATATTGATAGATGGTTGTTTCTCTTTAACATGTTGCTTTTGGCATAATCTTTCATTTTCATCAGAAGGTTGGTTGCTAATGATTTTTTCTTCTAATAAAAAATACACCTCAACATCTTCATCACTGTCTCCATAATGATCAAATAAAGGGGGAGCTTCAAATGACATACCAAGAGGTATCTTCTGCACAACATGAGAAAATTGTTTTTCATTATTAAACACAGGTTGTCTTTCAAGATTCAACCCAAGAAGCAATATCTCATCATCATATGAGTCAAAATTAGGCTGCTCATATCTAGGATTTTTAGAGACAAGGCTATACAGAGTATCAACTTCCAGGACAAACTCAGTTTCTGCACTTTCCTTACTGAGACAACAAACATAGTTTTTGTCTGATGCAGATGAACAGGGAAGAGAAAGATATGATTCCTCTTCCAAGGCACCTTTTTCATTCTCACTACCTTCATAAGAATCAACCAAATCCTGGACACAGTCTTTATACTCCTCACAACAACTATGACAAATTAAATTAGAGGAATAAATCTTTGACAATGCATATTGAAAACTGCATGAAATTGTTCCAGGAAGGAGATGCTAGCAGGGGGCAAGGATCGATACCACTCACGAGAACCTACCTCTAATGAGTACATGAACATATTCATTAATAGATCCTCTTGATGTATCCCCCACTGATGCATGAGTTCATGAAAATCAAGAAGATGCTCTGTAGGGTTGTCATCTCCATGTTCTCTAAATCTGGGCAAAAAATCACCCCACTCATCCATAGTAGGAACAACATTTGAAAAATCAGGAAGAGAAGAGAAATTAAAAGGAGAAAACCTCCGAGCCAAAATGGCTTCCATCTGAAAATATGACTTCTTAAAACTATGGATTCACCACTGGATTCTTTAATCGTGGAGTTCCCAGGTGAATGATATGTAGTTTGAATGTGTCTGGTCTTTGTTCACCATCAAATATCATATCTGGTTGTTATCGTTCTCCTCGGGAATATATCTTCACTTCCGTCCCCGACAATGGCACCATTAATGTTAGCACTGAGAGTAACCCTCAGACTGTAAGAGGATAAGCCCAGTACCCATAAAAAAAAGGTAAGATTAAAATGGTTTGAGTAGGTGGATCAGCGAGACTATAAGGAGAAGAAAAGAGAACAAGTATCACTGCAGATGAGTGATGGACCATTGGGCATGGAGTCATAAGTATCATGAATAATGAAGGCATTTAAGCTACCTATCAGACACAATTTTTATGTGGTGATGAGGAGAAGGAAAACATAAGGTGTCTGAATGATAAACCGTAAAAGATGGGAAAGATGACAACAAATCCTCCACCGCCTTAGGAATCCACATATCAAAGGACTTACAATAATCCAGACAAGAAGAAACAAAATTGAACCATGAAAGATGGGCAAGATAACAACAGATCCTCCACCGCCTCAGGAATCCATAAATCAGAGAGATTACATTCAGACAAGAAAACATAAACGATATGTAAACTAAAAAGACGGTCTGATAAAAACAACTCAAAGGAATCTTCAATAATGTAATATTTACAATCCAAGCCCTCAGGCTTCCAAAATTGAAACATACAAAGCACTACTGTTAAAACTCTCTCGACTCTCCAACCTTTGAAAAACACCCCCTCTAAGAAACATAAACTGATCTATTATACCATCTTAGTTTACAACGAATAAGAGTGTGACCTGGCTATCTCGCTCAATGCTTCTGTCTACACATCCTTCTTTCAGACTATGTGTTTTTCTCCTGTTAGACGCAAGCTTATGTCAGTGTGAACTTGCAAGACAAAACCTCCCATGCTGTACCCTGGGATGGCAACTCTGTCTCTTTGGCCATGGCCATCACGCTTCTCATTTATGGATTGAGCTGAGGTTTCAACTACCAGTATTTTTCCATTAATTGAATCCATCTTGGGATCAGAGAAGCGATTTGATGAATAGGGGATGGCCACGTGCTGCTCATGGATTGGGCACTGAATGAGCAGATGGATTCAGGCCACACAAGTCAGCCTCTGTTTATTGGCTCAAATCTCCTCGGGATCAGGGCACGACTTGACTACTAGGAGACGACCACATGTTGTTGGTTGATACAACGCTTGTAAGAGCATGCGATTTTGGGGCCGACGAAAGCAGTTTGGACCCACACCGCTTTTGAGCCCGAAATGCACTGTTTCACGCCACGTAGCCAGCCCACAAAACCATGGTTTGGATTTCGACCCGCCCTTCGGGTTTTAACGATCGTGCATCGTATGGCGCCGAAATGACTGGTGGTCGTAGATCTGGCTGCGGTTTGCGATCTGGGCGTGCCGACTATTTTTAGCGCCCCTGCCAAAGTTTCTCCACCCGCCAACTGTGGAATCCCTCCAAAAGTGCTTAGAGGTGGAGCTAAATTGAACTGGGGGGGGGCTTCGCTGCTGAAAACTGCAGTTGCCTACTGCTTGCACTCATGGCTATCACCTGCGACCTTGGACATTTTCATGTGATAACACAATCAAGCGACACATGCTCTAAAGGTGAGCGTTCCCTTGATTAATTGTCTAGCAAACTCCTTTGTGTCAAAATGAATAGGAGAGCAACTTCTAGAGGCAAATCAACCCTTCAATTTGTGTCGATTGTAGATGAGCATAACCACACAACAAAAATGGATTTATGACCCAAACCCCATCACACTCGCTCTTAAACAATCCTAAAACTTGCAAATTTTATTTTAGAAAAGAATCCAAAATTTTTGAACTTTTATATTTGAAGTTCCTTGGAATAGTTGTTTTTATTTATACCACTTATATTGTGTTTGGCCATATAGTTTTAGTGCACATAATGTTTTGTTGGCCACTCCTTTTGATTTAGAGTACATACAGTTTTAGTGCACACATAATGTTTTGTTGGTCACTTCTTTTGATTTAGAGCACATAATTAAAGAAAATGTTAATATGGAACTAATTTCATGATTAGACATATGCCATTCTATTAACTATTCTTAATCAAAAATTGATTTTCCTTTTGAATCCTAGTTTTTATATCACAATGTTGTGTTAAGTATTTGTATTCAAAATTTGGTTTTACTTTTTGAATCTAGTAGTCACACTTTGAATTTATATTGATTGTATGATAAGAGCATCCAACTGAGTAAAGCCAATTGTTTTGTTTTTTAATGTGTTTTAGATAGAATCTTCTATTTTTATCCTTTTTAGTAGGAATTTGGTGATATAAATTTCATCACAATTTTCTGTTTTTTAAATTACATTTCTGAATATATAAATGAAGTCAACTTATTAAAAAACTCTTATATAAATTTATTAACCAGTTAAATTTACAGATTCAATCATTTCTCACCAATTCTAAAACAAAATTAAATAAAAAATATAAAAAAAACAACCAAAATCCAAAATGTTTAAAATATATTCCTAACATACAGTTAAGGATACCCGTCTCTACATCAGATTGTTAAATAAGAAACGAGACATACATCTATTTGGACACAACTACTCATTTATTGCTTCTGATTGATTTGCTAAAATTAACTTCTGATTGATTGACTTCTTCCACAAAACTAAAATTAAAAAACCTAAAAGTCTTGAGTAAATCTCGCTGATTCCTATCACCTCTCCTCTTCGCATACACTCAGGTCCATCACGTAATCACGACTTTTTTATTTTATTCTTCGTAACTTGTATTTTTAAGCCACGTTGAAATTAAATTTTATGCCCTTGTCTAATGCATCCATCGTTGTCCAAATCGTGTGCAGCGAATCAAAAACAAACCGACAACTGATGTTTAATCTGTCGCAGCCTCGTATTTACTTCCTTTGACTCTCAACGATTATAATGGCATCACTGGATCTTCAGCCTTACCAGCCTCGAGCGACTTACCTGCATCATAGATATAGTTTTATTCGTAATCTAAATGTTTGATTTTTTTGGAGTTTTTATGAATATATTTTTAGATTAATTTTTATTAAAATCAGGTTAAAAATTGTTGAAGTTAAGTGATTGAGTTTGTATAATTTTAATGCTTTCAAGATTTTTAGGATGTTGAATTTATTTATACATTCAAAATGCAATTTAAACAACATAAAATGGTGATGTCACCAGAATCTATTTATTCGAGTAAAAAATTCAAAATTTCAATATTTAAACAAAACCTCAAATCTTATAAGTCACCTAACAGAAATTCTATGTTGTTGAAATAGTTAATAAAACTTTCTAAACTTTTTTTTGGTTGTTTTTTATCCAAAGAATCTAGTATAGTATATAAATTTAGGTGAAATTTAATGATATAAATTTAAGTGAAATTACATTTTTATGTTATTTAAATTAAATGTATAAATAAATTTACTGTCTTGAAAAACTGTATAATATTTTTATTATACAAACTTAATCATTCAAATTTGCAAATTTTATTACTTAAATTTACAGTTTCAATAATTTCTTACGTAATTTTAAATAAAATTAATTCCAAAATAAATTAAAAAAACAAAAAACTACTAAAAACCAAGTCATTCAAAAAAACAATAAAAAAAAGACATTACTTTTAACAAATTAACATTTTACTTTTTTCCGGGAGAAAATTATCTATTATATTAAAAATATAAACTTACATCGCTAGGACCTTAAATTTATAAATACTGGAACTAATGAAAAATACAATATCCAACTCAAACTGTCAATAGTGATTCCGCAGAATTACCAAATGGGCAAATAAGAGGTTCGATAACTAAGAAGAATGCTACTGGAGCTATTAAGAAGAGGAAAGGAGAAAGAAACACTACTTTTACCAGATTAACATCCCACTTTATTGGAGAATGTAAAACCATGAACCAAAGCCCTCGTACACTTTCTCGAACCATATGTTTTAAAATACTCTAAAGGTAAAACTAATGCAAAAAGTTCTTCCTAAGGTGTAAAGACTTGTCTAAACATGCATTGTAAAAAGACCACATTAGGAATAAATATCGTAAAACAGTTTTCCAAAAATTTAATAATTCTAGAATTTTCTATAAAACAATTTGTTAAATTAGACAACCTCATGAATATTACGGTCCGATTCATACTTCATCAAAACAATTCGTGACCGTTATAATAAATTACGAGCATAATTTATTAGGCATTTTCATGACACTTCATTAGTATTGCATTCTATATCTTTGTAATTAAAATCATAATTCATTAGATATCTAGTGTGATGCTTTATATTTTAATATGAATAATTTCCTCGGGTAAGATGAAAATGATTTTAATATGAATCATTTTTTAATATATGTAGAATTTTAATATGAATCATTTTTTAATATATGTAGTATAATCATTTTTTTTTAATATATTAAATTTAACATAATTTTAGAAAGCATTAAATTTGATCACATTTGTGTTGTGAAGATGTTTCAAAATTAGAGTTTCACAAATTTGATCTTATGAAAAGTTTATGAATTGAATTGGTTTAATTTATTTTTAAACAAAATGTTATTATTTTATTTTATTTTTTAATAAAAAGAGAAGAATTTCCTATTATTTTGTTTTTAGAGTATAAAAAAAAGTTACAGTTTGTTATTTGTTCCATTGAATTAGTGGAAACCAAAATAGGTGACAGACTGTGATGTTATTGTTCAAAATAACAATCCACCACATGTCCTGCCAAACAAAAACTAGAGCAGGTGACACATTTGAGTTTTTGTTGAACTGTGCTCAACAACTAAGAAAGACTATCAACTGAAAAAAAGAGACATAACTGAAAAACTTCATTGTAGCAGTGCAAGGAGTCCAGATGAGAGTGCTCGTGGTAGCCAAAGTAGATAAATTACACATTTTCACCTTAGGGCGTGTCGCTTGGATCATCGCTAAGGGGGTCGTCCCTGGGATGGAGCACGAAAGGCCTCGCATAAGTCGGACAACGCTGGGCTGCTGGTGCATTCGAGTAGGCTTCATAAAGCATGTTAATTCACTGGTGCATGAGGGTGTCCCGGTGTATCTGGTCAACCATCTGGCTTTGTAGCTCAAAGACTAGCGCGAGCTGCTCCGGATGGAATAAGGGTGGTGGTGCCTGGCAGAAATCTAGGACTGTCGAGAATGGTGGAGGCACTAAGACTGTGCCTCCCTCCACCTCCATGTCTAATACCACCACTGACTCCCCTGAATCCGTCGAAGTCGCTTCCAAATCCTCCACCGCCTTAAGCTCCCCCGCTGCAGATTTTGTGGTATGAATTGTGTCCGCAGAGTCCAAATGGAGGAGTTCCTCTAGCAATTCATCCTCAATTATACAGGTGGCCTCTTCCCTGGCTTCTTGTGTTTGTTGGATAGTAGCTGGGGCACTTGTGGTTGCTGGAATATGGATGGGGGGTTACCAATTATCCAACACTGTGAAGAGGAGGGATTCTGGAGGAAACTGGATAGGTTCCTTTGGAATCTCCTCCTCAACATACGTCATTGGCGACATTTTGGGCTTCTCTCGTCGCTAAGTTCGAGCAATGGACAGGGCACGCTCCAATCTCTGCACCCTCCGTTGTCTAGCAGCAAAACTATTCCATGAAGGGTCACGCCGCAACCTACCTCTTTCCATTAGCATGGAGGGTTCAGGAAGGTTGCTAATGCACAGGGTGGAAGCAATAAGATCCGACTGGATGCAGATCTAATTCTCAGAGCGAATAGGTTGATGGAGCGCAAAGGTGAAATGGAGCCAACCTCGTCCGAGAAGGAGGATAATGCTAAGGTCTGACATGACCTCTGTACCAAGCTTCCCACTGCCATTATGCCTTGTGGCCTTCATTCTTCTCACGTGAGAGAGTTGTCCTCCCTTTCTCGTCGGGCAGTAATGGCCTCCCTCCATTTAATAATGAGGTGAAGGGTGCCAACCTGTCGTATTAATGGCTTGGGTCTAGAGCAGACTACGTGGCCCCCCATTGCAACATGGCACCCCATCCGGGAAAAATGTTATTATTTATTAAAGATATATGTTTTTTTAATTTTATAATTAATTTTCTAAAATATGAAACTTCATTTTCAAATAATGTTTTTTTAACAAATCTCAAATCTTATAAATAAAATAAGTAACACTCAAAATAATAAATTATGTAAATTAGAAAAAAAAATTAAAAATAAAGCAAAATTCTTATCTTTGAAATTAGAAGGGACTCAAGAAATCTATGTTAGACACAAATACTTTCCACAATATTCAATTAAAAAATCTTTAGAGAATCTAGATAAAGGAAATTTGAAATGAAATGAAACAAATATCTTGAAAATCACTTAAAAACAAATCCAAAAATAAAATAACACAAAACTTAAAATCACTTGCCATTTATGTATTTTTCATTTTTTGAAATTAGAAGGGACTCAAGAAATCTATGTTAGACACAAATACTTTCCACAGTATTCAATTACAAAATCTTTAGAGAATCTAGATAAAGGAAATTTGAAATGAAAAAAATATCTTGAAAATCACTTAAAAACAAATCCAAAAATAAAATAACACAAAACTTAAAATCACTTGCCATTTATGTATTTTTCATTTTTTGATTTGAAATGAAAAGAAAAAAAATATTGAAAATCACTAAAAAAACAAAATAACACAAAAATTAAAATTACTTAACATTTATTTAATTTGCATTTTGTGTAACATGTGCATCGTCATACAATGCAAGCTTATGTATTTCCTACATAAAAATACAAATACAATAAAACTCAATTCAATGCAAATATGACACAAACTCTATCAACACATTAAGAGGGATAATTAACTCTATCAACACATTAAGAGGTCTAATTACCAAGCTTAATTTGATGGGACATTGAGTGAGCAAACTAACGCATAGGACATGTAATGTTAAATCCTAATATTATCATAGTGATATATAAAATTGGTATTTATAAAATCATTGATTGATAACAAAAATATTTCAATTTTACATAATATAAAACATAATACCACAAAAATATTTCAATTTTACATAATATAAAACATAATACCGTTAATACATATAATATAAGAAAATTCAGTTTAATTTAACTTACATATTAATGTTTAGACAAAATTAATCTATACATTTAAAAGGAGTATAATATAATGGATAACATTATAACGATAAAAAACACAACTCCATCCATTACAAAGAAGCAAAGCAAAATAAAGCAAAAGGAAGATCCATAACAATAAGGAACATCAAAGATACTCATGAAAACGTAAGCCACATAGGAGTAATCATTGTTCACTAAATAAACACTTCTAACATTAAAGTTAATAGAGAAGTGTGTGATGGGCATAATACCAATTGTATATATGGAATTGTGATGCTTTATAAACATACCACCCAAGCCAAGATGTTGAGCAAGTAATAATTTCTTACGTAAGCTATGAAAATTTTAGGACAATGTAGTAATTACCTTGGTTTAGGCCACTTTAGACTATTTCTCTGTCGAAAGTAGTTTATGTAAGTAAAACACCCTGAAAAGAAATAAGTTGTGCACCTTTTATCCTCGTAAGTCATGAATGCCTACATGAATGTACATGAGTCTTATTAAGGGACAATAGAACCATCCTATGATCTCAAAATATAAAAAAGAGTCTTATTAAGGGACAATAGAACCACCCTATGATCTCAAAATATAAAATATGAATATAAAGTGATCCTATTTTTTAAGTCTCTAAGGAAAAAATATACAAGGTATAGTGCTCTAGGAGAATATGTATTTCATTGTGAAGTGAATGAGATCATACTTTGAGTTAATGAAATCTTAAACCACAAGGAAACTAGATTTTGGTGTACCCTTGGCCTTCTTTAGGGAGTTCCTTGTTAGGGAGCCCATGGTTCCTTGGACTCCTTCAGGGAATGCTTTTTTCAGGAACCCATTGTTCCTTGGCCTCCCTTAGGAGAGCTTTGTTTGGGAACCCATGGTTCCCTGGACTCCTTCAGGGAGTGCCATTTTAAGAATCCATTGTTCCTTGTCCTTCCTTAGGAAAGGCCTTGTTCAGGAACCCATGGTTCCCTAGGGTCCTTCAGGGAGTACCTTTTCCAAGAACTCATTGTTCCTTGGCCTCCTTCAGGGGTAACCCAAAATTTTAATCAAGGGACCATTGTTTCCGCCAATGTTAAAAGAAAAGGTACACAGACTCATTAGCATGATTATCAAATAATTGTTATATGTTCTTTATTTTGAGATTTTTTCACATCGAGTATTTGGATTTTACGTGTGTAGGTACTTGTTACAAAGAAATACAACCCATTCAGTATCTTCCATCCCATGGCCCCTTCAGGTATATTTTCAAAATTGGCATGCACTCATGCCCTCTACAAATATATGCATATCCCAATTATACCCCTTGACTTTTACCTTTAGGATCCCCACACCCGGCTCTGCGGTAACATCACCTCCATTGCATTCATGTACTGTCATCCAATAGCATTCCCACCTACATGAGTTGTCCCACATATATTTTCCCCTTGGTAACTCGACACTTAGGGAATTATATCCTCTAGGATCAAGAGTCCTAGTAACTTTACACCCCAGAGTAAGAACCACATACTTATTCTCCTCATATTACTAACCTTCCCATTTTAGACTCCCAAGTCACATTGTGATTGTTACATTAAATGTGCCTATGCATTATCATTAGCCCTCCATCTCATCGAACATCACTTAACCATATGCAATTTCATACTCGACTCATCTACCAAATACAAAAACTTATCAATGGGCCCCCCACCCTCCATCAATCAACTCCACCATAATTGCACCCCAACATGGCCAATCCATCATTCACCGGGGCATCCATTTCTTTATATGTACTTTCAATCCAAATTATTCTTTATTCATTTGTTAATTGTATAAAGCACATTTCAAATTCCAACAAGTAAAGTAGATTTTTGTCATTTCAACCGACTTCGTCTTTTTCCTTGGAGCACAACAACCCATGTTTCCCTTGGTTGGGGAATTCCCCTTTCATCACCATATTTGAAAATATATATGTATTTTTACCTAACATTCATTCCTTTGTAGTCTCATCCATTTAGCAAAGTTTACCTAATATCTTGTCATCCCCCTGACACCAGATCATGTTTTATGGTTGTTTCCATCATTCCATCTTCCCAAAACCAAGGGAAGTTATCGAATCCCATATATATTGAAATTTGATCATGTCACCAGTGCATCCATCCTCTCCTCCATTCCATCTGTGATACCCGTTTGATCAAATCGATGCCAAGAAGCCCTTTGCTTCTTGCATTCGTGCCCCCTTCCTTATCGATGTTAGCACAAGTTTACAAGAAGGTGGAAATATCTTGGCTCTCATTCCCTTATTAATGAGAATTCTCGGATGAAACTGAAAGAGTCTTCATCAAATTTAGATTTCGTTGACCCTGATGACATTTGAATCTATCAAAGTTTCATATTACAGTGTGTCTTACTATGCGACTATTGCAATTTTCAATAATCGTCAAAGAATTATGAATTTTCTTGGCCATACATGACTCTGAGTTGCTCATACCTTGTTTTAGATCTCGTTTAGTAATTAGAACCATCGTCTGCCATTTTTTATGCCCTTGAGGGAGTTTCATACATCCACTTCAACAACAATATTCGGTTTTCATCATTTCATTTATAGTTTTGTGACACTAGCATGGGGCATGCCCACCTCGTCTGTACCAAAACTTATATTTATGTTTTTGGAGAATAATTGTTTCCCCTCAATATCCCCTTTTCCTTCAATCGATCGCTCCTACAATCCTCCTTAGATAGCAACTACAACTCTCCTATTCACAAAAGAAACAATGATGTATTTCATCTATACATATGCTCCTAAAGTCACACATCAGGGGGCATCTTTTATCACCAAAAAATTGCTCACAAGAAATACAGATAATGGTAAAATAAGAAATCAACACAAACACAAAATACTTCTAGCATTTACAGAACCTATTTTTGCAAGATATCAAAACTATATAAAAGGACCCCACAATTTTTTAGCATTCCCACCAAAGTCAACGTGCGCACACCCACACAGGTAAACAAATCACCACATGTGCACTTTGTGTGTCCCATATGACTATATTTGAATAAAACCAAGAGGATGCAGAAATGACGCATTTATGAATTTGGTCGGGCTTCAACGACTTTCATGCTAAAATGAATCAAGACAAGAACCCAAGATCAACCTAAAATGTCACCTTGGGATGACTGAAAGGATGGGATGTACCTATAAATTCCTCCAATTCACACTTGGAACATGTTATTACATATCTTGCTACGGTCCTATAAATGCATGGCCATTTTATGCTAAAAAGGAAGGAATTCATTTTATTGTTATGCTACCCATATTTTCTCTTAGAGAAGCCATCTATTCTCTTGAGCGCTATCTGAGAAATCATAGCATTTGGTAAGCTTTTCACCACTTGAGAAACTTGACCAAGAAGGTCTTCACCATTGTTAGATAAGAGAGTAAATCTCTATTTGTGGGGGACTTGATAGCCCTGCCAAGAAGGAATAGGGGATCCATAGTCCCACTTTTCTCCTTTGGTGTTCTCAATTCAAAGATCACTTATCATTTGGGTAGTTATCTCTTGTGTCAATTTCATGCATCTTTTAGAATTTAAATGTGCTTAGTTTGTTTTCATTTCTTGGTTATTTTCTTTGTTATTTACTATCTTTTGGATTCAGTAATATACTAATCATTTCTATGTTGTCTTTTTGGTCCAACAAGGCATCTAAAGGACTCAAGTTTTCTCAACAAAGTGATCAAAAGAGCCCAACAATATTCATTATTCTCACATGCATTTTCTCAAGATCTATTTCATTGTCACAAATAGGGGCCACTACTTATGTCTTTAAGGATTCCTCTGTTTGTGTTATGAAGTACTTGGCCAACATGATTAGTTGATTTGGTTTCACTATCCTCTTTTTTATCATTTCACTGTCAACCTCTTTTGTTGCATCAATGGTTCTTATCCTCAAGTTCATTTTTGTTTCTACATATTCTATCATCATGTCAGTGGGCCTTGCTTTTTATAAATATGCCATGGTTTCCATTATGATTTGTACTAACAAGACATATGATGCTCTCCACATTCTTCTGCAATATTTTCCCACCATTTCTTGAGAAGTTTTAATCTTATTGAGGGAAGATTTCTCAAATGTGAGTTACATATGATCCTTGATATTTTTCTTGGTTGTATATACATGGAAGGTGTTATGAGGGTTATCACAAATGTCTTTCCAGTTGACAATATCGTCATAGGAACTTTGAATTTTATGATATTATTATTTCACAATATTTATTTGTTGTCCTATCTTCAGTCGATCCGACCAATTATTTTGGATGTTGTTCAATAAAAAGAAGAATTTATTCTACATATCTTTTAGTTCTTCATTTTCTTTGATGGAATCTTATTTGATTATTTCTGAGACTACAACTCCTTTTTTGTTTTCTACTATATTTTTTTCTATAAGATTATTATCTTGTTGCAATTTCTAAATTTGTGCTTCAATATTCTCATTATATTTACTTATTTCAATTGTTCACCTAGGAGCCTTGTTACTTCCTAAGCATGTTTGGCCTTAATCTTTTTTATCTCTTATTGGTGTATATTTTGGTTCAAGTTAGCCTTAGTTTCAAATCCTTCACTTATTTCTTTCTCTTATAGCTACAACTGTTTTTCCAATTCTTCTTGGTGCAAGTGTTTTTTCGTCATGACTTCCTTCCTGAATTTACTGGACACATCATCTCTAATCGTATTAATATCAAACTATAGCTCAAATAATATTTCTTTTGTTGTGTCGATGGATTCTGCAAATTCATAGACTGACATAGAATTCACAACAACGAAGGCATTGAGTGTTGATGCAACTTGTATCTGATTCTCCTTGGGATCTCATCCTGCTTTCCACTTAATATTTCTCTAAAATGTTCCATTGTTTGTATCGGTTTCTTCTATTTTCCTCTTGGTTGTCCTCTTTTCAATGGCCCTAGTTTTGTGACTGTAATAGTAGTCACCTACAATAACATATGCACATTCAATTCCAAGTCCTCCATATGTGATCGAAAGACTACCTGGAATATCTTCCAGGGGAGTACATTCTTCCAATGGAATGGTGACCATACTCGTGTTATGGGTTTTGCCAAAACTGTGTCATTTCTCTCTTGTCCTTCCTCCTAGGATTTGGAAATATTTCTTTTCTCTTCTTCTTCTTCTTTATTTTTCATTACTTCTTCTTGAGCTACTAATGTTGCTTGTCCTGCATCTGTCATTTTATTCTTCTCAATTTCTATATCATTTTTGGTTTGAGTTGTTGTAGCATCTATATTAGTTGACTTATCTCCACGATTCTTCTCTGAAAATGGCTACTCACCTTTTTTCTTTTTTAATTCAACCTATTTTTTCTCATTCTCTTCCTTCTTCCTCTATTAGTATTTTTCTTTGGCCTTTCATCTTTCCTTGCTAACTCTTCCTCCTTTTTTTTCTTATCTCATTCTTTAGCTTCCATTCTTTCTTTGTCTTGTTGGAGTAGTGCTTTGAAATATTCTATTTTCAAGACCCTATATTCATCTTCCTCTTTTTGAAGTCATTCTTTGG
>WSFP011487150.1:0-15336 GCA_009831015.1 Picea engelmannii
TCCAAAGGCAAAGTCTCATCCAAGAAATCATGTGAATAAGATAACGAAGTGGACCACACGGGCCTAAGAACTGGATCCTCCTCGACCGTCTGCGAGGGAACAAGATCGGGATCGGCAGAAGAGTCAAGGATAGCTTGATATGCAATCTTTGCTGCCGATAGTGGCACAGACATGCCAGCATGCGATTGACCTTCAATCGACGAAGTCGGAGAAGGTAGGGTCCAAGGGTCACTAAAATAAGAAGAGCGGAAAGGGATGGACCTCTCTACAGAAGCGGGCGTACTGGACATGGCGTAAATGTGGTGAGTCGGTGTCGAGAAGTTGAAAGCATCCATGAGGGAAGAATACATTCTGACACCGATATTCTCAATTGTCGACTGAGAATTGTCGACCATAGGGATCGACGGTCCAACAGATGCGTTTGGGCTAGAGTACGCAAAGGATAATTGGTCGATTGTCACAATCTCCCCTGATGAGGAAAACAAAGAATGCAGAAAATGGATGATACGACGACGACCATAGCATAAGTCCAATTGCGACCTAGTAACAGGCTATAATCGAGAGGTGCATCAACTACTTCTACTTCCACCTCTATCGTTTTCCAACCTAATTGGACAGGAAAGGTGGGGAGAATACCATGAGGGCGGAAGGAATGACCGTCGAATGCGGTCAACATGGTCAACGACTTTGAAAGGGTTGGAGAATCGATAGCTTTCCAATAGACTAAGGACATCACGCAAGTGGCAACACCTTCATCAACGACCGCTCGTTTGATGGTATATTTAGAATACTCCACGTGGATTTGGAAAGCCACATGGTAGGGTAAGCGAGGCTTCACGTCCGTGACATCAAACTTGATGTTCTTCGAGCCACTAGGTTCTAGAGCTCCTAAGGCAGAGAGTAAGGCATTCCTTTCAGATGGACACGTCTGGAGTACCTCCAAAGCAGACATTGCGCAAGGTGTTTGGCCCAGATTTTCGACAATAGAGTAGTTCTGGGCGACTCTAGCATTAGGGTTATGGGTAGAGCGCTTGAATACTCCTTTCGGAATACGAGGTGGTGGCTCCGGTTTCTTGATCTATAAATTTGTCTCTGATGGTGGAGGAGGAGCTTATAGGCTGGTACTAGCTTTTGAAGAGCTGTAATATCGAGAGCGAGTGGCTATATCGATTTTTGCGTCAACCATATTGATACAAACACGGTCGCCATCTTGCGATGGTGGGTTTTGAGTCCCACCAAGCACATTTCTAGCATTTGAAGAACTCGAGGCTAAGTTTTGGTTGTGAGGAAAAGGATTCGTTCGCACAGCGGGCGGAAGATTTAAAAGCCTCGCAGCCTCCGCAAGCTTGGGGCATAAGTGTGTAAGGTGATCATCCGTACAAAGTTTACAAGAAAACTTAACCTTACGCTTTTCTTTCGTGACCTCTCCAGCATTATCGTTCTGTATTCCATTATTATTCTTGTCCTTGGGTTTATTCTTCCCACCTCTATAATTATTTCGACCTTTCCGCTTATTCCCATCTAGCTGTTGGTCACCCTTTGGGTTTTTCGACGACTGCACGGAATGTACATCCGTCGATTGGGTGGGTTTGGAGGATCCCGATGAAGCTAGTCCTCTGGAAGACTTCGTTGTCAAGTCTGCAGACTTTACATTGGTGGACCCCACAATGCCATCGGCATGGGGCCCAGGGCCTTGTCTAAGATCATGAGTCGACCACTGTGCGTCGGGAAGAAGGTGGTATAACATCCTAGACTGGGCATAGGTCAAATCGAATTGTTGGGCTCTAAAAATGGCCTCTTCTTTGTTGAATACCCCGGAAGTAGCAACGTCCTTTGAAATAGGAGCATGCAAAGACTTTAAAAACCATTCTAAAAGAAAGGCCGGGGGTATGGGAGTCTTAACTAACCGTCTTCGCCTACGCCATTTCTCGATATGGACCGAAATATGAGTATCGGAACCCTGGCGTAAAGTTGACAAAAGTTCAAGGCCAACATCGTAACGAATGGCTAGTTGAAAATGGTTAATAAAGGCTAGCACTAACTGTTGAAAAGACCCATATATCCCTCTAGGTAGCTCAATATACCATTGTGACGCAATCCCAATAAGAGTGCGCTGAAACAATCGTAATCTAATAGAATCGTGATTCAAAGAATTCGATGAGCACCAGAGGTGAAAAGTAGTGACACGATCACCAGGGTCCTCGCCATTCTTACCTTCAAACTTTGGAATGTCTGACGAAAGCTTGGTGGGGACAGGGGGCCATGTGGGATCATGACTCATCGGATCGTTCATTAGTTTAGATAAATCTGGCAGATTAAGCGTGGCCATACAGGGAATACGGGGTTGCGACACCTGACCCTAGCCTCCCGCAAAAGATTGAGTATTAGGAGCTGCGTTCCATCCAGGATTCTGGTAAGAACCAAAACCTTGTCCAGAATTAAAAGACCCTCCTTCGGGCGGATTCGTGAAAGATGGATTGGGCATCATTCTAGCAGGAATGTTTTGATAAAGGTTATGAAAATTACCCCCAGTTGGATTAGCTCCTAACTGAGGGTTGTTAAAACTGCCCCCAACTAGATTAGATCCAGGTTGGGGGGTGCCCAAGACATAAGACTGACCTCCTTCGGGTGGGAATCCGGAGGATTGAAGTGGATTCGTTATGCCAAAGGTATTTTTCGAATTTGGCACCGAGGGGATAGGGATATAGGGCGGAACTTGTTCGCCAGCTTGGTTATTCCATCTAGCCGTAGAAGGATTAGACCCGGGGTTAAGGAAGGGGATACTTCCTACATTAGGATTCGCTTGGGGAACATGAGAGATACCAGATGGAAAAGGAGTGTAAGGAGGTGTAGTGCCCCCATGTCCAAGGCTAACGTTATGGCGAGTAGCTGGGATGGCAGTCGAAAACTGCGAAGTGAAACTTGGCATACCATAAGAAAATGGACTAGTAGCCATGGGGATGGTCTGAACATTGTAACTCGGCAAGTGGCCAAAACCCCCAAAAGGGTTAGAGGCAAGAGACGAAGCATTGACTATGGGCCGAGCCATAGTACCAGTGTAGGCCTCTGGCACTGCAACTGTAGCGGCTACAGGTGTCGAAGGAGTGCAATTAACTATAGTGGGATTGGGAGTTGATGAACTCCCAGTGTTCTGAAGACTAGACCCAGTACTCATCCTTGTTGGATCACAAGTCTGAAAAGTGGATGTGTGTGTACCACTCCTGATAACTCTATGCCTTTTAGAAGGCAATAGCTTGAAAATCGGTGGTAACTGTAACAACCGACGGGACCAGAGAGGAAACTGGTCTGACTCCACAACGACTTATGACTCTCAACAAATAAAAAGATATCCTAAGGCCAACTAGTAATCAAAGAGCATACCAAAAATTCAAATGGCCAATATGCATGCAAACGGGCTAAAGTGACTGAGTGGCCTCCCTCGCTAAAGAAGGTATGCCTCGTCCAGGAGGGACCTGAGACTCCCTGCTAAAGTTTGGAGGTAACATAATCAGTTATAAGGGCCCTCGTAGGCTTAACAACCAGTCGGTCAGATCCCCCCGGAGAGGTAATCCTCCATAAAGGTTGTGTGTTGTCCGACCCCTATTTGACTTAGGATACAAGCAGAATAACCCCTGCAAGTAACCTATGAGAAACCTAAGTCAAGCAACTAATCAACCACCGTATAACCGATGCACAGGCGAACAGTCGTAACTTTGGATTACCGTATGGACAAGGTAGCAAAGCCCGAAACCTTGAAAGTATCGCCTTTCACAGAGGTATGGATACTAGCAAGATCCCCAAATACAAATAAATCCACAGAAATATCTCTGACGTTAGGTGAGTATCTAGGGGTTATCCCTTCAAAAACTTCGCGTGACCTCGTGCTTAACTCCGGTGTGAGCGGAGCCTCCTGATATTACCAATTATACAATGGATTTCTCAACTCCCTATCTCAGACACATACGTTGATTTAATTGCCTTGGAGAAGTTTACTCACAAAATCCTATTCCAAGGCACTAAATCCTAGGCTAGTTTGTGTTCCCTAAACAATAAAATCGTTACTAATCAATTTTAGTTTAAAGCGTAAATTTTATTGGCCGTGATTACTCAAAAAGGTATGGAAATGAAACTCATGGTGTTATGACTCTGCATGAAAATAAAAATAGATATAATGAAAAGCCTAACTTTAACTTTCCAGTGAGTGATATGCTAAATAAAAACAGTGCAATCTTCAAATTTAACTCTGCAACTCATAAGTAAAATGCAATCTTTCGCTAAATGTGCTAAGTTAATGATAAAGGTTCCAAGACAAAAATACCAACCAATGCAAAATACTTATTTTTTTTTGTATTTTCAATGTATTAAAAAGAAAATGCATGGACTGATAAGCGGCTTGATATCTAACTTCTACTGTGTATAAAAGCAACCACTCGAGCAGAATACCAAGCAACTAAGTAGACAACCCAACTACCAAGGACAAATCAAAAAACGAAAAACAAAGAGAAGGAGAAAGACGCCGCCCAAAAAATTCAACTCCAAACAGGTTTCTTGTCATCCCAAATAATCTCAACAGGCCCCACAGAGACCTAAGAAGGCTCAGTGATCCTCAAAACCTACCCAGCAGTCACTAAACCAAGCAAGAAAGCAAGGGGAAGTGGTATACGCGACTATTCAAGAGGAAAGGGCGTATATAGGCATCTTGCAGTGAGACAACAAGCGTGTATACGCGACTGTTAAGGCCAAAAGGGCGTATATGCTTTAAAACAAGGCCAGGCAAGGGTAAAAGGCTGAAAACTCAGACCCAGAGTGAACAGACTCTGTCCAACTGTGATACAACAAGAAACACAAAGGAAAAAGAGCAATGTAAGAAGGAAAAGTACTTCAACCCTTAGAAGGAAGATCTCTCCCCAGTGGAGTCGCCATTTCTGTTACAAGGGAAAAACTCTCTATGGCCAAGGTTAAACCACAACAGACAGGTATGACTGCAGAAATCAACTCAATTCCAACATGTGCTATATAAACTAATGTACAATACGAGGAAGAAGCCTACCTCGATCCAATCGTTTGATGTCGTTCCACCGTTGAGCACTTTGACCCAAAGCTTTACACCTGCAAAAAGTTCTCAACAAACAAGCAATGCAAGTATATAGTGATAAAAATGAGTTAGCACATCAGATAGCACAATCCATTAATAAACATTACAAACATGCCCATGGATAATAATCATATATTTGCAAGATATCTATAGGGCAGAAAAGGAGTATCTCTATTAATAATTGATCAACAAAAGTATCAACATTACAGACTTCCATGTCGACATGGTTTGAAACCAAGAAACCAAGTTCCTTCCAACCGGGTCTCCACCACTGCAATCCTCCACCAACGAAAAGCTCATAGCAAAGAGGTAATGAGGTCCTCTCAAGAATAAGGAAAGATCTTGGGGGCTGAACACTGTGTTCAGACTTGAGGGACAAAGGGATGCAGACTCAATATGAAGTAATTTCTCCAGAGTAACTTTGCTCTCAAAGTTGAATGCTTTCTCCCCCTTTCCATAGCTTGAAATTATGCTCTTATAGCTTCCAGAATGCAACTGAAGGGCCGAGTTGGAACGTTTCTAGTATATGGAAGTCCAAAGATCAGAGATCTTTGCCGTGACATGGAAACCCGACCTCATTTTGTATTTTCGGGCACAAATCCCGATATACGCGAGTTGTAGTGGAGCAGCAAGCGTATACACATCTTGTAAAGCAATTAGGGAGCATATATGTGGAAAAATATATATTTTTAGCTCTGGATTTATCAAAAAGCGGGTTGATAAGTCTGCATAGGGAAATGGAAAAAGGCCCTCTGTGCAAGATAGCAATGGTGAGGAAAATCTTGCTATAACACCAGGGCTGTGTAGATCCTTGGCATTCTACTGCCCATGTCCTCCACTGTTTCATCTTGCTGAACATTATGGACAACTCTCACTTTGCCATTTTTATGGGGGCAATCCTTGTACTTGTGGTTCTCTTTACAACCCCAACACTGAATGGGCCTCTGTCTTGGCCTTTGTTCCCCTACATAAGCCATTCTCGGCTCTCTAAACAATGGATTTTCTTAAGGATTGTTTCTGAAAGAGGGAGGTTTGTTTCCCTTTTGCTTCTGTTCTTTCTTGAACTTCCTCTCGTCATCCCAAGTCTTCCGCACGGTAGGCTTTTCTCTTTGTTGTTCATATAAGCATTTCTCTCTTCTTATCGTTTCTTCCATGGTCTTAGGGTCATCATACTAGATCGTGTCACACATGGAAGGTGGCAGTCCACTCAGATACCTTTGAATCTTGACAGTCTCCTCTTTGATGAACGGAACATACTTCAACAATTCCAAAAACCTACATTCATACTCATCAATGGTCATGTTGCCCAGCTTGAGTTCAAAGAACTCTTTCATCTTTCTATCATGGTATCTTTTAGTCAAGTATTTCTTTTCGAAATACCTCTTGAATTCCTTCCAAGTGATATCTTTCTCTTTAATGTGTTGCACCTGCACAAGTTGATCTCATCGCTTGGATGCTTTTCCTTTCAGTTGATACGTCGCAATTCTTTCTTCTGCATGAGAGGAATAATTATACAATTGGAAGTATTTCCCCATACCAAGCAACCATGTTTCGGCCTCTTCCTCCTTCTTATGTTATCCATCAAACGTAGGAGGCTTAATCTTGTTCATATCTCCCTTTAGTTCATCCACTTCAGATCTCTTGTGATGTCTGGTAGGAGATGGGTTTGAACTACTGTGTGTCCTTCTCTTGGAGTGAACTTGGGAGTGATGATTTTGTCTACCCACACTCCTTGACCTTCTTCCCTCAGAATTTTGGTGACTCCTTGTTCAACTCGAGTCACTCTCCTTATCCAACATCTTTTCTATCCTCTCCAAACTCTTTAACAACTTTATGTTGAATTCTCCTTGTTTTTCCGGAGCTTTTCTGAGCTTTATGCTATCTGCTCGGCGAGTTTGGGCATCTTTTTGAAATCCTTCAATGATCTTCCTCAGGTTTCTCTCTTATCTATTTCTTATCCATGGCCATTGGAGTTCGATCCTTCAACTCCCAAATGAACATCCATTCCCTTTGCTTCGTCCTCGGAACTGGAAGCAGTCCGTGCCCTTTCCATTTATTTTGCACTCAGTGGCAATTATATTTGGTTCTGGTGCTCGTTAAACTTCTGCAAACACAATGTACAGACAACCGAAATTGTCAGGTCATTATTCCTTAACAAATCCCATAACATTCATCAACAACTTGATTCGAGAAAACGTTCAGTTTCCATGAATTTTTCTGAGCTCTGCTCGGCTCTGTAGTGCACTCAGGCCTTAGCCCTTTACTCTTAGTTTCCAAACCCACTCGACCATGGTTAGTGACTAAGTGCTAAATCTCAAGGTCATCTAATTGGGATTCAGAACTTCGGGGTTTCGGGTTTCAGGATTTCTGTCCTGGAGGTACTCACACTCGCTTCGCTCTCGAACTCCCGACTTTCGAACTTTCGACCTTTCTAGCCACAACTATCACCAACCAGGGTGGTGACACGTGTTGCTCTTAAGAAGGTCCATGTCACCCTAAGCGACGCCCTCCGGCCCCACTACGTCTACTTTTTCCTTTGGGGCCCACTGGCACATGGCACACATCCAATGGGTCCACATCCATCCAAGTGACGTCAACCTGACCCACTACTTCGACTCTTCGTGATTTCGTGATTTCGGGCTTCGGGAGTTTGTGCATCAACACATCCCACTTCTCCCAAGAGTCGAACTCCCGAAATTACTCTCTGTTATTCTGCTCGATCCAACGGTCAATATCTTTTTCCCAAATCTACGGTGTAGATCTTCTCAAGACTTCGAAGTTTCGGGTTTTGAGGGTTTGTGCCTCAACGCACCCCGCTTTTCCCGACAACCGAACTCCCGAAAGGATTCTTGGATATCCTCCCTGCACCTTCCGAACAGATCCTACGGCTCCAACATCCAAAGTGTTGAGTGCCCTCTCTCTCTATGGTCAAATACCACATTGACTACGGTTCTATTCTACTGCTACTTCTCCTGAGCTTCGTACACGACCAAGTACCTCATTGGCACTCAAAAACATTCCAAGGTTCGAAATTAGTCCTCTAGACACAATTTCCTCTCGAAACCTTGGGTCTAAAGACCACTTATCCAGCCCATCCAGGCTCATTGTTGAAACCTTGGGCTTTGATACCATATTGTAATGTCTCCGACCATCAACCCACTTGTCGGGCAATGCTACTACGCGAAAACATTCTCATGCTTATGTAGTATGCACTTAAATGAAGTTAAATGGCTTAACATAGTAACATATAATTACTGCTAACATACAGAATTAATGGAATCAATAGTAATATCATTGCAACAAAATACATGATAATATTGCAAGCATCACAGACATGCATTTTAATTAAATTTAAACACATGCATATACTTATCTTTGAAACTGTAGTAACTCCACCAACCACGTGCAGACCTTCCACGAACCTCCCAGCCTTAGACTACGCTGCTCATCATGCTCAACAGTGGGTCACCCCCGAGCTGGGACTAAGCTCCACCCAAGGTAAGGGAATCCTAGACTAGGCTAAGGTTACAGGAAAACAACACAGAGCAACCAGAAGGATTCTCTTGAGGAGCCTTCTTACACCCACTACTCACAGACTCTCATTCCCCACATGTATGTTCCGCCCGGGAATATACACCTTCACAATCAC
Source organism: Picea engelmannii (assembly GCA_009831015.1). Classification (NCBI taxonomy): domain Eukaryota; kingdom Viridiplantae; phylum Streptophyta; class Pinopsida; order Pinales; family Pinaceae; genus Picea; species Picea engelmannii. The sequence continues at coordinate 8,745 of WSFP011487150.1, forward strand.
GATCCATCGGCACTTCACCTCCCTTCTGGGCCTCGACAACAGGCCAGATCAGGAATTCTCAGAGCTCCGTAGTTGGTGTTGGACTCTCTCTAGAAGAAAACCACTCCCAACAGACTCTCTCTCTTGGAGAGGGCTGCTCACAGGCCTGACAACCTGCTTCTTCTACCATGGGCATGAAAACTTGTTTCTTCAACCAGCTTCAGCCCAATTCCCACAAAGTGAGGATAACAACAACAACAATAGCTTTTGGTTAACTCACAGGTGACAACAGCAATAGGAAACAGGGTGTGGAACCAGGAAACGGTGACAGGCCCCTAAGACATAACACGGTTCAGGTAACACCGGTTTACAGGATGCGTGACAAGAAATTCACGCAGAGGTCGAACACAAACACAACAGTTCGTACAGAGGGTGTATCGACTTCCCCATAAAACATCATAGGCTTCGGGTTTCAGAGCTGCATGAGGCTTACAGAACTCAGACGCAGAGATCCTTCAGTTCAAACAACGGACAGTAGAATGGAGGAAAAACCCTGAACTCAACTGACACTTCAACTTTTAATCGCATGCGCCCAGGTTGACACTTGTCTTCCTGGAGCTGCATGTGTTCCCTTTTTGCACACTTGGAGCTACATGTGTTGCCTCTCCTAGGACTTAGGATAAAAACATACATTTCACATGGCTTTTGGAATAATAATAAATTATTATTCTCAAGGACTTAAGCCCCTAAGATTAGCCCCTGGGCTCAACACTTAGCATCTCTTTCCAACCTTTCAGCCCCCTTTCCCTTACCCACTCTATGGAAGCTTACTCCCCCATCACTCTTTCTTTGTGGTCAGTTTGCACGCAGTGATGTTAAATATTTATTAATGTGTTGCATAAATACATATACAAAAACAGGGTCCTGGCCTTAACACTTAGGCTCCCGACCTAAGAAACACATAAGCCTACCAACTTATCAATACTCGGCTCAACAACCTACATTACATGATTTCAACAGGGCTCGTCCTTAGGGATATTACATAAAAAATATTGGTATAAAGACCTCAAGACTCATAAAAAAAATTATTCTTATATTTGTGGACGATATCTTGATAATGAACTTGGCGAGGGTGTCTGACTGGGAGGAGATGACCTCCATTATTTATGCTTTCTGTTGAGCTTCGAGGCTGGTCATCAATCCTTCAAAATCTTTGATGCATTTTTCAAGTTTAGAAGGCTCTGATTTAATTCCATACAAAGCTCTTTTTCCTTTTAACGTTCTTGAGTTGGGCGCAGGTCTTAAGTACTTGGGATTTTTCCTTAAGCCAACCAAATACAGGCTAAACGACTGGTGTTGGTTGCTGCATAAATTCGAAAGAAGGATATGACATTGGTCCTATCATTGGTTGACAGTGGGAGGAAGGCATGTCTTGGTTAAAGTGGTTCTCAAAAGCATACCAGTCTACTCGTTGGCGATAGCAAATGTTCCTTCCACGCTCTTAAACAGGATCAAGCAACTGATGTATAGTTTTTTGTGGTCCGGCTACAGAGAGACAGAGCGCTTACACTTATGCAAGTGGGAGACTTTATCAAATCCCAAAGTTTTTGGAGGTTAGGGCCTCAAACACATGATCTGGTACAACAAAGCGTTGGCAATAAACATCTTATGATGTTGCCTCTTCAATGATGGGCTTTGGCACTGGGTTTTATTGGATAAGTACTTTCACTTCGAGTCGGTGATTTCCTAGTTGAGGTGTCCTTTGGCGAGCACAAAAAAAGCCTCTAGTACTTTGAAATGCCTACTCATAGCCCTTCAAGTGGTGATGCACTGGACAACGTGGAGGCCTAGTACGGGGATGTTGGTCCGTTTGGGTGAAGATGTGATTTAGGGGCTGGTCAACAATTCGTTATTTTCAACTGGTCACATCAAAACTTTAAGGGACAATGGCTATCATCTTCTATATCAAACAACATACATGAGAAGCCAAAGTCCTTATACTTTCAAGTGGAAACTGGCCAGGGAGTTGGGTTTAGGTGGCCAGGAGGTAGAGGAAGGGGCAGATTTCATTAAAGCACTAGCTCATGAAGGTAATTTCCTCACATATTCTCTGAATGAGCTAGTTTGGACAGGCAACACATCCATAGGTATTATGACTGCAAAAAACGCATATGATGCTATAACAACGAAGATTTGAACAAGGAGCACTAAGTGGTGGCACAATGCGATGTGGACATGGGACTTGACACTTAAACTTAAGTTGTTCACTTGGATTTTGATGGAGACCATGATCCTCACCTACGATACATTACAAAGACGAGGGTGGCAGGGTCTGGGCATTTGTGTCCTGTGCAAGAAGGATATAGACTCAACACAGTACTTGATGATTAACTGCTCATTTTCTCAACAGGTCTGGACTAGACTGTTGACAACTCTCAATATCATCGATGGGTGGACAAGTGGCAACATTCAACTATTTTTTAAGGCTTGGAGGCTAAAGCACCCTAAATGAACCACTCTTCCTTCAATCATTTGTTGGAATATCTCACTGGAAAGGAACAATGCCCTGTTCGAGGAAGGTCTTTCGTCCATTGAAGGTACATATTATAGGACCCTAGGATGGATAAGGGACACAAAGATTCAATCACAAACATTTCATAAATTGAAGAAACCACCAAAGTTATCGATTATAAGAGCAATAACTTGGTTTGATGGGGTAGCGCAGGGAAATGGGCAATGTAGCAGAGTGGGTGGTATAATGAAGGAAACTATTCACACTAGCTACAAGTGGTGGCTCAATTGTGATCAAGGCTCTAACAATAAAGCATAACTTCTTGGAGTTTGGGCCTTGTTGTCCCTGGCTTTGCGGCTACACATTTTGGATCTTCAGATTATTGGGGATTCGAAGCTTATTATTGACTGGTTGAACAAGACCAATGACGTCCAGGCAATGGGTTTAAATTATTGGAAAGAGAAGATCTTGTCACTCACCTAGGCCTTCTCGGACCTCGAATTCATTCATTCCTATAGAGAATTCAATCGAGATGTAGATGCCCTCTCCAAACAAGCTCTCCACCTTCAAGAAGGGATTCTAAATTTCACTCGAATGGAAGAAGGACAAGTAGGTCTAGTTCAATCCCTCCGGTTATATTGACTTAGCTATGATTATCATTTTTTGTGTTGTGTATTGTTGGTTCTTGCACCGGTTCATCTTTCCATCAATTAGGCAGGGTCAATCTTCCTGTACATTGTTTTTTCTACTTTCTGCAATTCGGTGAAATTTTTTGATATGCAGGGCCGATATGTATGTGCAATGTTTTTATACTTTGCAGTTCGGTGAAAATTTTTGTTGTCTCGCTTGTCTAGCAACGTTTTTTGTTTCTTTGCTATAGCTCTGTTAATATAGGCTCTTTGCCTTGACGATTGTACAAGTTTGGTTTCTCATAACATAAACGATTATATAATAAATATAAGAGCAATTTCTTTGTGGAAAAAAAAAAGTCACCAATATGTACACATAGGTTATGAATGTTTTTATGACTAATTCAAAGTGTTTGAATAACGTTGGGAAATTTGAACTTTAACTAAAGGTGGAAAACTTATGAATACCTAGCATTAGTCTCAAGACTTTTGTATTGAAATCTTGGAGTTTAAAGAAAATGTCGAGTGAGCTTGGATATACAAGCATATAAGGTAGGTCTTAAGAAGAATATGGGAATGCACTAAGGTCCAAAATATGTGTCGGTGGGTGATGGATTGTGTTATAAATTCAACTCCTACTTCTAAGCATTCCATTCTAAGCATTCCATAATTATCACAAGGTGAAGAAATGATTTATAAAAATGGTAGTGTGTTAAGGTATTAATTGAAGTTTAAGAGATTTAAACCTTAATCATTAATGTGAGCAATGAGGTCAACAAAATCCACATGCATCTTTAAATGATGTTAAAATTAAATTCAACGGGGTCAACAAAATCCACATGCATCTTTAAATGATGTTAAGATTAAATTGAGGGGTGTTATCACATCATTGTTAAAAATGAGGGACATTGTTAAAATTGAAATTTAACTTTATAAAAATCAAAATTTATAACAATAAAATATTTTCGGTCACAAAACTATCATAACTAAGTAGTCAAATTCACTTTAACTTACCTTCATACACACAATTTTAAATATAATTTTATTTCTTATTTCAACAACAACAAACTATAATGGTCACTTCATACTTTTTTTCTTTTTAATTTTAAACAATCAAAAGCATTCTCTATATGTGAATCAAGTTTTGAATCATTAGAGAGATGGAAATAAAGAATACCCTTCATTAAAAGTGTTACTTCAATGACACCTACTTAACATTAATTGGAAAATGATTATCACTCATTAGTTAATTACAGTTTTCAACTATGCATTAGGTACATTCAAATCTTTTCATCAATTAAGTTTTCAACAATTTTCTTTCTATGCATATTTTTGGAAGGCTCCATCAACTCACAAAGAAACTTTTTTGGAAGGCTCCATCAACTCACAAAGAAACTTGTTAGTCTCTTCCAAAGTAAGACTATAGTAATGAGTTTTCTTTGACTAGCTATTAGTTTGTGGTTGACCAAAAACAATTGTCAATATTTTCATATTTAAACTTTATAAATTAAATTTTATTAATATTTATAAATATCTAAATTTATTTATCTATAATACTATTGGATCATCTTTTTAAAGTCTTATTGTAGAAACAACGATGGACGGATTTCATTTTCGGGCAGTGTGTAGTTAAGAGAACACGAAGTATTAAATGCATCTGGCTCATAAAAAAAAAGTTGGATCATAATTATAGTTCTTCCACATTTCGTTTGTGGGCAGTGTGTAGTTAAGAGAACACAGAGTATTAAAGGCATATGGCTAATAAAAAAATGTGGACCATAATTACAACTCTTTCATACATTTTTTTGAACTATGTGAAGAATGATCTGGGTTAGATTCACCCAAGATTTTGAAATGTGCAATACAAGCAATCATGTCCAGATCAATAAATTAGATTTGGAATTGCTCATCGATCTTAATGTACCCGTCGACAACGCTTTTGTATTTAATGTAACCTGTTAACAACGTCGTCACAATACCTTTTTAACAGAGCATATAATTATTATTCTTACGCGTTCATGAATGAATGAGAGACAACATATATCAATATCTCCATGTTTGTAAGTTCCCAACAGTATTGGTGAGCACCAGCAATATTGATAGGAGTAACAAGATGGAAACGACAAAGGAGATATGGAAGAGATTAACGCAAGACCTCTTAATTGAAATTCTTGCAAGACTACCTCTGGAAAGCATTGTGAGGTTTCATGCGAATTGCAAAAGTTGGAAGGAAATGTTTCAATCCTTGGAATTCAGAAGAATAGTGGCTAGGTCAACGATCTCCTCTCCTTGGGCGTTTCTCATTGTTAAGGGAAGGAAACAATGCACCTCTGTTGATTCATCTTAGCCATTTTACGTCAAGGACATGTGGATCAACAAAAAAAGTGCCAACAAATTTCACGGTTTCTCTCTAGATTATCTTTCAAGCCTTGTTGTTGTTGTTGTGGCCAATTGTAAGAGCATACTTTGTTGTTGGAGTGGAAAAGATGAAATTTACATATGCAATTCTGTCACCCAGACTTGGATAGAACTTCCAAAGCATGTTGAACATTCAAGGTGGGATTTCATTAGTCTAGCTTTAAAAACATGTAGGGCATGTAGTACCCTCGTCACAGGAAGGAATTCTACAACAAATATTAGGGAGTTTGAGATGTGCAATTTCCTCAGGAAATGAGTGATTTTTTTTTCCTTAGAAAAAAGTGTAAATTTTATTTCATCCAAAGAGAAAAAAAATTTACATTTTTGTAGAAAACACGGAGATACGATATTTTGTTGTTCATCTAAAAAAGTCCCCAGAAAGGGCCTTGTAGACCCTTTAAACAAAACCCATGCATACAAAAAAGAGTCTTAAAGAGTTTGCAGCTATAACCCATATAACATTTGGTAAGATATTTAAAGAATGGTAAAGTTATAAGTTTTAATTATTACAATTGTAGATTGTTTCAGTTAAATCTATTTATATTCTCTCTCAGCTGAAATCTTATGTATAAATGGCATGACATAATTTATGATTATTTCAAAGTCTTTCAATATTATGATATTCTAGAAAATAGATTAGTTCGCATATGTGGTTATGAATTTGCATATGTGGTTATGAATTGAATGAGAGAATTCTCTGCATGACTAGTATGGTAAAAACATATGAGATTTCACATAAAATACATTGGATTAGTAAAAAAATATGCTATGCCTCCGATATTTATATAATTTCCCTGCCAAACGAATTGCAAAGTTTGAATTGTATTTTAAAAATTTCTATTTATTGAATAACTTTATTTTTCCTAAACGAAAAAATCCAAGTATGTTGAATCTTTTGACAACTTTAATTTTAATATTTTGATATATCTTTATATTAAAATTTGTGAAGTATCAACACCTTGTAACAATTTTTTAATTTGAATGGCATAAGTTATCCATTGCAATCATGGATAACCTAGAGATCAAGGAGATTTGGAAAGTTCTATTGTGGCAT